>CAUYON010184750.1:0-30288 GCA_963573935.1 Arctocebus calabarensis
ACCCTGGATAGAGTGCTGTGGCATCACAGCTCACAGCAACCTCCAATTCCTGGGCTCAAGCGAGTCTCCTGCCTCCGCCTCCCAAGTAGCTGGGACCACAGGCGCCCGCCACAACGCCTGGCCATTTTTTGGTTGCAGCCACCATTGTTGTTTGGCAGGCCTGGGCTGGATTCGAACCCGCCAGCTCAGGTGTACGTGGCTGGCGCCTTACCCATTGAGCCACAGGCACCGAACCCACTCCACCTTTCTTACTGACTTAGTAACACTAAATTCCAGACCATGAACACACAGCAAAGACACTTTCATCCTCAATCACACATTTTAAGCAGTGTGGCTCCCCAATAAGAACTTCCTAGGTATTGATGCCTCTACTGAAATAGGTGCCAGAGTCTTCCTAGTAAGCCTACTGTGCAAAAATACTTAAATGAAAAGATAGCTAAGAGGCTCAGTGTAGTGGCTCACACCTATAATCCCAGGACTGTGGGAGGTTGAGGTAGGAGAATCAGTTGAGGTCGTAAGTTTAAGACCACCCTTAGCAACACAGGGAGAGGAGACCCAGTCTCTATAAAAAATAAAATACAAAAATTAGCCAGGTGTGCTACTGCATGCCTGTAGTCCCAGGTACTCAGCAAGCTGAGGTAGGAGGTAAGTCAAGATGAGGCTGCAATGAGTTATGATAATACCATTGCACTGTAGCCTGGGCAACACAGCAAGACACTGTTTCTTAAAAAAAGAAAGAATATATCTAAGGAAAACCAAACCTTTAGTAGTCAGGCTCCATGAGAAAATGAAATATTTTCTAAATGTTTCATCAATAAACATGTACTCTTATCCTTCTATTCATCTAAAAGTGTATACTATATGCTCCTTTTCAGAGAATAGGGGGAAAAAATGTTAATTTACTTATAGAAAGTGATGGTAAAAGGGTCTAGAACAGTGGTTCTCAACCTTCCTAATGCCGCAGCCCTTTAATACAGTTTCTGTGGCTCACGACCCAGAGATTGAGAACTGCTGGTCTAGAAAGTTACCACTCAAATTTTTCTAAAAGAGACACTTTATATAAGATTTAACACTCAACAGACCGAAGGTAATTACTATGAAATTTTAGTTAAAGTTAGAATTACCATTCCAAAATCACCAAACCAAAAAAGGGGGAATTTTAGTTGCTCAGCATTTTTTATAGTTTCCAATTACAAAGCATTAGACATCTTTTAGAATAGTTTTCTTTTTAATTTTCAATCTAGCTCTGGGCTGACTGTTGTAGCCTACACACTCTGCCAAACTTGACCCCACCCTAGTCCCTGAGGAACAGCTACCATGTTAGCCACAAAAAAATAACTGCAGCTGACCTCAAGATAAGCTTTTCAGAGAAATAAGGAAGAGACAGGTAGTAAATACAGAGTGAACAACTGAAGTATGGCATATCACTGTTAATCACTGTCTTCTACAGTGATTTATAACACAATACAATCTCTCAGACCTCCCTAGAATGAAAAGAAGACTGTCTGGAGGTCACTCTAACCCAGTCAAAACACATGCAAGGAAACGTCACTTTCATAAGCAGCTACAACCACCCGTTGGTAGCTCAGTGATTTCAGATGATAGAATGAATGTGTTCTCTCCTTCATATCCCAAGAAACCAAGGAAAGCAGGGCTGAGCTCAGCTCATTAACAATACACAAATCTATAGCTATTGCATTATTACTCAGCTCTTCTTTGATTTATTCAGAAGCTTGTTCTATTGCCAAATCTTCTTTTTTTTTTTTGAGGCAGATCTCAAGCTGTCGCCCTGAGTAGAGAACCGCGGTGTCATAGCTCACAGCAACCTCTAACTCTTGGGCTTAAGCGATTCTCTTGCCTCAGCCTCTCAAGCAGGCGGGACTACAGGCACCCACCAGAACGCCCAGCTATTTTTTGGTTGCAATTGCCATTGTTGTTTTAGCTGGCCCATGCCAGGTTCAAAGCCACCAGCCTCGGTGTATGTGGCCAGCGCCCTACCCACTGAGCTATGGACACCACCTGAATCTCTACTTTAAAGATATTAAACTTGGGAACTGCTCAACATTAAAAGTTTGTGTCACTTCTCTTAACTACTTTTGAAGGCCAAAGAGTTCAGCTTTTTAACTGGATATGAGAAATCTTACCCTACTTATCAGAGAGAATATAAAAAAAAAAAAAAGAAAGAAAAATAAATAATGGATACCCCTAGAGGAAAAATGAAGGTATCTAGAGGTAATCTAACCATATATTTAAGCGAGTGGAAGAGAGAGGACAATCCAAGTAGCCATGGTCAGAGCATCCTTCAATGATGGACTAGCTCCCTTTGGACCAGAAATAAATTCCACAGCTGTACAAAGGGTGCCTCCCATGACAAAATGCACAAAAAAGTTAGAGTTTCTTGGACTAACACAATTCAGAATAGAAACTGTGCTTTTTTAAAAATGTAGGTTTTCCCATTTGATACATTTCTCCTCTTTATCCTGTCCCCAAATAGAGGATAAAATCATCTTATCTTGGTTTGCTTAAAAGTCACAAGGTTCCACTCCAACTTTTTATTTTACTTTTATTGATAATCCCAGGAAATTACCAGATGTACATAAATTACTCATTCCATGCATTTTAGATCTGTCATAAAATGATCATTTCTAGCTGTAGAAATAATGAACCTCAGTCAAACTCTCCCAAAGTAAAGTATTTCATGTCTGATGATCAATTTATAGTGTTTAGCCTCTTGAGTTAGGTAGGTATTTTGGCAGAGCAAATGACATTATATAAATTCACAACTATTTCAGAGTAAGAATAAATTTAAATTATTTAATCAAATTTCTATTTCTGTCTCTCAAAAAACTTTACAATTTTAAAGTTGTATAGACCTTCAGACAATATTTAATCCATCCTCATTTTTTACAAATAAGGAAAAATGTCAGACCAGAGGCCATATCTTGTTTAATATCAATTCTTTCCTATCTATTTTCTGGCTTAAAGAGGTAACCTGCAGGCCCTGGTTCTGAAATCCTACTTCATAATCTACTTTAGGCACTTTTCTAGTTCACGCAAGTTCATATTTTACAAGGACAGAAACCATGTATACTCAGAAATCCAGACCACTGGTGGTTGTGGGGTTTATCCACATGTAATTTATTGCAGCTACTATTGCCCTTTTAGATTACATCCTACAATGAGTCTGAAAACTGAAATGGGCCTAAAAACACACAAAACAAGAATGTAGGACTGTTCCAGTATCCAACACTGGAGTGTCTATGATCACTTACAATTGGGTCTTGACAGTAGTTTTTACAATCTGTTCTTAATTTACCAAGAGGTGAATTACTTAACTTTTCCCTTCCCTCTTAGACAATGTTAACAATCCATCAAGGGCCAGATAAAAGAATAAAAGAGGCATGGAAATAAGCCAATCCTAATATCACAAATGTCTACAAATTTCTGAATAGGACATGTCAAGAATACAACTTCAAACAAGTGAACTGTGAGCTTTTCAAACATCTTTAACTTTTGCTTTTGTTTCTGAGCAATTCTTTAACAAGTCAGGTTAAACTGTAGAGAAAAATCAGTTTTCATATAAATTATATGAATTTAATTTGTAAGAACCTAAGAATCAGACTCCATATTTTAGAAGCCCTCTGCACTCTAACCCTGCTACAGCCACACCCCTTTCCATGAAACAAAGAGTTCTGTGTTTCTCTGGAATAATCAGTCCCAAACCCATTTCCAGGGCACACAAAGCCATCTTACCCATCACTGATGGCACCCCTGCTACTTACCAGTTGGGTAAAGGTCAGGTATTTCTAAGGGATTCAGATATAGCTTAGATATGTGAGATAAGCCACCCATATATGAGCATGCAAGGGCCTTTGCTAAAAGCAAAGGAGCCAAAAGGGTACAGGGAGCCAGGAGAGGAAAGAAAAGAGGGGCAGGCCAGGTTTAGACCCCCACCCATCCCCTAAGCTGCTACACTTCTGCCTGGAGCTGCTAATAATCTGACAATTCTACATTTGAACCTAGGGACATGGAGGTGTATATTTTACTTAATAGTTTGTTAATTTTATGTGTAACTTTTTCTCTTTTTTTTGCAGTTTTTGGCTGGAGCTGGGTTTGAACCCACCACGTCCAATATATGGGGCTGGGACGCTACTCCTTGAGCCACAGGCACCGCCTGATGTGTAACTTTTCAATAAGTGATTTAATGTATGTGTGCCTCCTTCTGTACTCTTGTAGTAGGCCCTACACTTGTTAGGAGTCAACCTAACAGAGATTTAACTTAGGGAAGTTCAATTGTATATAATCAGGAAAGAGACAAAGTAGTAAAATTTTCCGAATGCTCTAATTCCCCTTGTCACCCCAACCAATGAGTATGAACTTCAGCATGCACAGGAGAAGAGAGGAAAGGTTTGAAATCTGCTCAGTTCCCAGCTGCTTCTCAAGACAAACTTCTTACTGCATCTGAACTGAATGTGATTCTCATGCTTATAAAATACATGTTTTTCATACAAGAGTTCCTAATATAATCAAGATCCTTCACTTGAATGCCAGTTAAGAAACAGTTATTCTTGGCTCAGCACCTGTGGCTCAACGAGCTAAGGCGCCAGTCACGTACACCTGAGCTGGCAGGTTCAAATCCAGTCTGGGCCCGCCAAACAACAATGATGGCTGCAACCAAAAAATGGCCGGGCATTGTGGCAGGTGCCTGTAGTCCCAGCTACTTGGGAGGCAGAGGCAAGAGACTCGCTTGAGCCCAGGAATTGGAGGTTGCTGTGAGCTGTGATGCACTCTGTCCAGGGTGACAGCTTGAGGCTCTGTCTCAAAAAAAAAAAGAAAGAAAAAGAAACAGTCATTCTTTCCAATGTGGAGAAAATGCTGCTAATGCAGGACTTATTAAGAGATAGTTTATGTGTCTCCAACATGGCAGCTTCCTAGAGAAGGTGGTATTTTATGATTCCTGGGTTGTGATTGTCACCTTAGCAAACCCTGGAATCTAACACCCATACAAACCGTACTACCATTGAAAGAGAGAACTGCTCCTGCAGCTGAGTTACCACCTCAAAGCTGATCCTCAATTCTACAACTCAACAAGCAGGGTCAACATATATACCACGTTCTAGCATAGAAACAGAATGTGACTCAGAGAAAATAATGTGACATATCCATAATACTTTTTATCTAATCCAATGAGTAAGACTGGAACTCAGATGCAAATGTGAATCCTTAGCTTCTGGGAGGTAGGGGGGAAAGGACTAAACTAAGCATGAAAGTAGATCTTAAGGTTACTGTATCATTAATAATAACACCAGTTGAGCATCCCAAATCTGAAAATCTGAAATCTGAAATGTCCCAAAATATGAAGCTTTTTGACCACAGACATGATACTAAAATGTTCACTGGAGAATTTCAGAGTTTAGTATAAGGATATAAGGCAAATATTCCAAAATTCAGAAGTCTGAAATTCAAAATACTTCTGGACCCAAGCATATTCCCCAGAATAAGGGAAACACAACCTGTAATAATAACACCTATGATGTGCATGACTAAATTTATACCTTCACTAAATTTGTTAAACATAATGAAATAAGTTAACTGCTATATGTGTATTCCATGTCTTCATCCTAAGACTTATGGTCTCTTCTACAGTGAATCTGTGATAGTATAGTTATTCTATTTCTGGCATCCTGGGAAAGTTCAGTCAGGAATTTAAAAATATTACTCTCCCAGCCTTGCACAATCAAACCTTCCCCAGAGACCTCCTGCTAACTGTATGTCAGTGTGAACTTGCTTTAACTTCTGTCTCTTCAAATAAGTCATGAAGAGAAGAAAGGTCTAAAGATCCAGTGGTAAAGAACCTTGTACCAAGCCCTATCACCTGAACAAAAGTGAGAAACTATGACCAAAATATAAATAAAAAAGTATTCCTTGTTATTTTTGGACAAATGTTCATATTAGTTCATGCAGTAGATCGAAAGTAGATAGCATATTTGTTTAGGAAAGATTAACTTAAATCCGTGGAAAAAACCATAAATCCTTTTAAGCTATAAACCAAGAGCATTCAATTACATGAACTGGTGAGTAGTCTGCCTGGGTCCAGCTGCTCTCTGGAGCCTCATGACAAATGCCATCTCCTTCATTTGGCATGTGATTTTAGGACTGGCAGAAGAAGTTGTGAACCAAAAGCAAATTTTATTTATTTAAATTTGAAACAAATCTTTGCCCATCTTCAAATTTATTTTACTACTTTGCTTTTAAGTCAGGATATATGATTTCACATATTCCAGCTTCGGAGCACATCTAAAAAATTAAATGTGACATTAAGTTTATTAGTTATTGAACTTACCGGGGAAGGAATGAAGGCTTCATGAAACTTCTTTGGATTAATTCTCAATATACCCTTTAAAATAAAAAATAAAATCTGTGAAAATCTATCTAGCTATATATTTATGATATTCCATATGCATGGTATTTGCCAATAAAATTTTTTTAATTAGTTACACAGTTCAATCTAGAAAACCAATTTAGAAGTATGAGAACTATTCATTAAATGCAAACAACATGATATATGTTGCTGCCTATAACACACATTCCATCAAAAACTGCTTAGATTGGCATCTTGCTGTGAAAAGGGAAAGGTGAGAAACAGTGCCTGGCATGGACAACTACAGGGACTTCAGATGCCCCTCTATGCTGGTCTTTAAATTAATTTAAACCTTGACATTCAGAAAAAGGTTATCTAGGAATAACATCTCACTATATAATGGACCTTTTTATTCTCCCAGTTCCAAAGGGCTTTCCACAATTACTTGTTTCTGTGACAATTTTAAAAGTGATATAGGTTGATTTCCATCCTGGATACTTAGTCTCAAGAGACTAGACATATTATTTTTTTACTCTGGCCCCTCTACAGAGCTGAATGAGTCAATAATTCAAAATGGTCCACAACCAGCTCTTAATGCAAATGGGAATCCTGGCTCCAACAGCCAGGCCACCCAGTCTGCCTTCAACTTCATGTTATTTCAACACCAAATCAGGGCTGCTTCTATTTATGCACAGGGGTGCAAGTGGGGCCCTCTTCAATAGCAGTTCAGTATTTTAGGCTCTCGCAGGAAGCTATAACCCTCCCAAGTTCCAGCTGCAGTCACAGGCCACTGGAACACATGGTTGGAACTGTTATTTTTCCAACAGCCAGACTCAAAGCACATCTTGAAAAAATGTTTTAAATAACATTTCCCCATAAAAACATCGAAAGATTCAAAGATACCTAATTAACAAAATAGGTGAGGGCATAAAAGAAAGCAGAAAATAATTTCTTTCTTTCAGCAGTATACTGTGTTTAAATTATACAAATGTTCAAGCCACAATATACAATACCATGAATGTCCAAATAAACTACTATAAATGATCATTCAGGTCTTAATTCAACAATTTCTTGCTGAGTACTATGTTTAAAATCTTGAGACAGACAATGTAGAGGAAGAGAATGAAAACTAAGCTCAGTCCTTGTTTTAAAGGAAAACATAGAGGATGCCATAGGGCACTGGGAAAGACTCCATAGATAACGTCTGACCTGGTACTTAACAGAAGAGCACAATTCCAGATAAATCAGAAGAAAAGTATAATAGAAGACATTTAAGAAGGCAAACACTGTCCCTGATCAGGCTCTAACTCTGCTTATGGTACAAGAGGGAAGTGTGGAGAGGTAAGGCTAGCAAAGATTCCCAAGGACAGCCCCTTAAGAGTGTCACAGAAAATTTACTTCTAGGACAACTGTTTCTTGCTAGAAGAAGGAAGAAGAAAACTTTTATTTTTCCTAAATATTTATCCACTCACCCAACAAACATTTCCTAACGACTTGCATGACAGGCACCATGTCAAGTGAGAGAATGCAATGGAGAGTCATCACAATTTCATTTTCTCATTCCAGATACGCTTTTCTGGCTTAAGTTCTTTTTCCAGTTCCTACTCTTCTATCATCTCTTCTAGCTCAGTGAATGAATAACAAGGGAAGAAGTACAGAGATGAGAATGCCTCTTGCTTTACAAGTGCCTTTACTGGCAGAGCACTGAGACTGGTCAAGGCTGTGCTCAGGACAAAGAGACCAGTTGTTCAGAGTTATATCTAGGTTCTTTTTAAAAGTAGATCTATTGAGGAGGGGAGGGGGCAGGATGGGTGGAGGGAGGGTAAATGGTGGGGCCACACCTATGGTGCATCTTAGACGGGTTCAGACAAAACTTACTAAATGCAGAATATAAATGTCTTCATACAATAACTAAGAAAATGACATGATGGCTATGTCAAATAGTTTGATGAAAATGTTTCAGATTGCATATGAAACCAGCACATTGTATCCCTTGATTGCACTAATGTACTCAGCTATGGGATTCAACAATAAAAAAAATAAAATAAAATAAAAATTGCAAACTTTAAAAAAATAAAAATAAAAATAAAATAAAAGTAGATCTATTAAAAGGACCTTAAAGACTTAATCCTTGATTCTCCATCCCAATTTTCTTATATATAACAGCACACAGAGAAGGACAAAAGCCTTGTTCCAGAACAGCATTTGTAAATCTGACTGAAGCATAGAAAGAAACACCTTGAGAGAGTAGATCACACCAAAAAAGAAAAAACTCCCACAGAGTATCATAACAGACCAGAGTCGTTTCTACAGTCTATCAGAGCTGGAATTAAAGCCAGTCAAAAAATGATCTTTTCATCCCAAGCAAGAGCAAGAAGCCATCTCTGCAAAAAACTAGAAAAACAAGCCACGCATGGTAGTACACATCTGTAGTCCCAGCTACTTGGGAGGTTGAGGCAGAAGAATTGTTTGAGCCCAAGAGTTTGAGGTTGCAGTGAGCTATGACAGCACCCCTGCACTGTAGCCCAGGCAACGGAGCACGATCCTGTTTTTAGGGGGGAAAAAAATTCTTTTAATTAAGAGAATTCCCACAGATATTTTGTTTCACTCACCTACAGAGATCTAATATTTTCATTTCTGCATTTCTATAACCATCTACTAACCTGACTCAATCCTCTACCTCTCATCTTCTTCCTATAGCCCTTTCCTAGGCCTGAAACTTGATCAATGAGGATCCTACAGCCTCTGTCACTTTTCTGAATTCTCCTGTGATTCCTTGCCTTAATATCAAGAGACCTGGCTGTGCCCTGATACTACTACTTCCTTTGAAGGCTCTCAAAGGAAGTCAATTTTCTGGCTTACACCCCATGTCTCAGGGGCTGGGGGAAGAATGTCTTCTCCTTGCTTCTCCAGCATGAGTTTAAAATTATTTTTTTTCCTCCATTATTATCTTTCAAAACCCCAGTTCCTTTGATATTCACATCATTAGCTCCAGCTATGCCTCCTTGGTTCTGTCATCTTCAAACCATTCTAATTGTAACTCTAATCCACTAACATTTTGACTTGAAGCTCCATGCCCTCCATCCTTGCCCCCATCCTCATTCCCACAGACATTTTTGGGACTCCACGTCCATGTCAACAACCAGGCAACACTAGCCTTTTTACTCTACATACCTTTTGCTCCCTCACTCCAGTCATCCTTTTCCATGCTCACAACCTGGATCCCATCACCACTCACTACTAATGATACTTACTATCTCCAAAAACAAAAAATCAAACAACACACTTCTCTTGCCAATCTTCTGTCTTTCCAGCTCATGACTGAAACTCCGTTTCAACAATGCTTCAATTTCACTAAGACTCTAGCCCACAGTCCTGACCACATTTTTACTATTCATTATCCTCCCACTCTACCCTTCCTTGGCCTCCTAGGTGCATGGCCTGTCATTCTCTCTTATCCTTACAAACTCTGAGCCTTGGGTCCCTTCTTCCTCTTATACTCTCTATAAGCAAAACTCTCCTTTCAACAGACCCCACCTAACTGTCTTCTCCCTTCCTACACTCAAAGAGCTGAACAGTTGTGATGCCACAGCACTCTACCCAGGGTGACAGTCTAAAAAAAAAAAAAAAGAGCCGAACAGTACTGCAGAAAAACACCACACAATTGGACTAATTAGTCTAACATTGCAACCACAAATAAGTTTAATTTGGCTTATAGGATGTTTGAGAATGTTTAAAACTGAGGAATTCTACACATAAAAATGTGTATTTCCAGATTTTCTTTAAAAAATTATAAGATCTAACAGTTGTGGACAGCTATCTCCACGTGGTGGCAACCACCTAAACAGAGTAACAAAAGCTCCTCTTACAGTAATAAAAACAACCTTCAGTAACACTTGCAAACATATACTATATGCCACACAGAGTTTAAGAGATTATTTTATCTATCAACTAATTTAACACTCACAACAACCCTATGCAGTAGAAACTATTATCCTCTTTTTAACAGCCAGAGAAACTGAGGCACTGAGAGGTTTGGTAAATTGCCTGTGTTCACATCACAGGCAAGCCCAGCCAGTCTGGCTTGCATCCATGTTCTTAACTACTGCAAACTTCCTGCTCACCAAAGTCATGACTGGGCCTCTCTGCTCATTTATGCCATCTGCCCCCACCCTTGCCCCCAAAACTCAGCACCGTATTCCTACCCTCAACCATCCCTACCTTGGTTGATGGCAACATCTTTCAGCCAGCCACTCAACTTAAAAACTAAAGAGTCATCAGGCATCTTACCTTTGTCTTCCTCACCTTCTGCATCTAACTCTTACATACATTGCATCAGCTTATCCACTTCTCTCCATCTTCACTTCCACCTCCTTGGCCACATCTCCATTTTTTTCCTGCCTGGTTTATGTCAATAGCTTCCTAAATGTCAATAGCTTCAGTTTCCACTCTAGTCTATTCATCTCAACAACAGCCAGAGAGATATTCTAAAACATGATCATTTTCTTCCCCCATGTAATTAGTCTTCAGTGACTTCCCACTGTTCTTTGAATAGAATCCAACTCTCCACCATAGTCTAAAGACCCTATATGACTTGGCTGCTAACTCTCCAGCTTATTTCCATATCATAATTCCCTTTGTTCACTATATTCCAACAGGCTTTCTTCTTTTTCCTCAAAAACACCATGCCTTCTTCTGTTTGCTGTTCTTCTATGAGCTGATCTGACTATATTCCTTTCCTAATTTTTCAAATGGCTGAGTCATTCTCATCCTTCAGATCTCAACTCAAAGATTACCTGCTCACAGAGGCCTTCCCTAACTACTCTATGTAAAGTGGCTCGCCCTAATTATTCTCTCTCATCTTTCTTATTCCCTATTATTCCCTTATGATCACAGTCTCTAATATCTTATCTATTTCTTTAGTTGCTCACTGCCTACTGAGTGCCAAGCATAGACCAGTGGGCAAGAGAGGCAAGTCATCTTCCCAATGACTTGGTACTCAGTAGGCAATCAAGAAACATTTGTTGAGCTAATTAATTAATTAATGTCTGCAGAGCTCAAGTTCTTCCATCACCTCTAGCATTAATGCTGAGAATATCATCTTTCCCTTCTAAGGGACAGGCATTCCACTCTTCTCATCTTCTCATCCTTTATTCATCCCCACATATTCTCCAGCTGCTTTCACTCTTAACAAATAGTGTAAGTCCTAGAAACTAGCCCATCAGTCCTCTGTCTTGCTGGACTAGAAGTTTCTAGAGAGTCAATAGCAACTTCACCACAATATTATATTCTAGAAAGAACTCTGACATTAGGACTTAGGCAGCTCTAGGGTCTCAGCCTGCACTTCCTATAGCCAAAGCATCATCTGGGATCGGAAACAGCCTGTTCTACCATCTTCATAACCATGTCACTTTGACTGTCACCCCAAACCAAAGCTCTGTCGGGACATGTCTATCTTATACTCTCATCCCCCTCAACATCTCCTATAACAGCCTCCCGATAGTGTACTTAGACAAAGAGAAATGACATATGCTCTCTGATGAGAAAATTTGTGTAATGTGGCTCGGCGCCTATAGCTCAGTGGTTAGGGCACCAGCCATATGCACTGGGGCTGGTGGGTTCAAACCCGGCCCAGGCCTACTAAACAACAATAACAACAACAACAAAAATAGTCAGGTGTTGTGGCAGGTACCTGTAGTCCCAGCTACTTGGGAGGCTGAGGCAAGAAAATCACTTAAGCCCAATAGGTGGAGGTTGCTGTGAGCAGTGACACCACAGCACTCTCTCAAGGGTGACATAATGAGACTCTGTCTCAAAAAAACAAAATTTTATGTAATAAAAAAAACTTCAAAACTACATGCATACAATCATGTGTTATTGCTGGTCAGTTTTTCAAACACTAAGAGATTTCTTTGATCACTGTGGTCTCCTCTTCTCCGTGCAAGACAAAACACCAATAAAATATTAAATTATAGTCAGGGTATTAGAAATGAAATTAAAATATTACTCTACTCAATTTTTTGAAGAATCTTCCCAATATTGCTCAATAAAACTTTCTCTTCTGGATGGGGAAAAGGAAAATGTCAGAATAGACTTAAGTTTAAATACAAAAGTTTGGGCAGTGCCTGTGGCTCAAAGGAGTAAGGCACCAGTCCCATATGCCAGAAGTGGTGGGTTCAAACCCAGCCCTGGCCAAAGACTCCAAAAAATAAATAAATAAATACAAAAGTTTACAAACATTTTTAAGTATATCTATCTGATAAACTTAATTTTCTCCATCATAATTAAAATATCCTTTCTTGTTTAAGCTTTTTATCTTACCCATTAAGGCCTACACACAGAAACTTTATATCAGAAAGCAGATGGACTCTGTTTCTGTGTCTATGAAAATCTTAATTTACAGTGTTGTATATTTCACACAGTGACCTCATATCTGGAACCCATTCCTTTCCCCATCTGCAAAGAACAACTGTTCTCATGTGTGGGGGAAGACTTTGGCTGCAGAGTTTCATGATGTCACGGGCCAGGAGGAATCACTTATAAACTCCTGGAAATGAGAATTGGTATATTGATCAGATTTTTGTTTTGTTTTAATGTCAGCAAAGAGTTACTTCAAAAGCAAAAATTAAAAGCTATCAGAAATTAATACCATTACAGTATTGCCCTTATCCTATCTCTCTATATGTATAATTTTATAATCAAAATTCTAAGATATTTTTCTTTGAAGTTATAACATCTGAGGTGCTCCTCACTCTTCTTCAAAGACAGTATCCTGATCCTTTATTCAGTCACTAAATAAATATTTAATATAAATTTATTAAGCATCCACCAAATGCTGGACACTAGGCTAATTTGTGGAACAAGACATGACCCTGCCATCAAGGAAGTGAACAGTGTTTGGGGAGAAACATAAAAGTCAAGAAACGGTAATAGGTTTAAAGTAAAGGGTAAACAAGTCAACTTCAGGAAAGCAGTAACAGCCAACTCTGCTTGAAGAATTAAAGTGAGGTTTCTCAAAGAGGGTAACATTTACTAGGGACTTAAAGGGCAAGCATGATTACATCAGGAGAGTGGGAGAAAGAACTCCAAGCTCCGGGAACAACATGTACAAAGTCAGAGAGGAATAAAGGAGCGTAGTCTTTACCAGAAAAGTCTTAAAGCCCAGGGTGAATGGAAGACAGCATGGAGGAGAGTGGCAGGAAATGAGGATGGGAAGGCCATAACTGGTTCTTGTACATGAAACAAGGGGAAGGTCAAAAAATGTATAGCTAAAATGGCATTAAGTGCATGCAGTGAATGTTGAAAAACAAATGAATGGATTAAGGAATGGACAAATGTTTAATTGCAGCTTCAACTCTGCTAAAAGAAGCCCTATCAAAGAAATCCAGGAAAAGCTTTTTTTAACAAAAGTCAATAATACTCTCAGAAACAGAAAGATCAACTCATTTTTTAAAAACCAGTTTCCTATTCAAGAATCTTATCAATCACATGCGCATTTGACCACAAGTAAATACAGAAAGGTGATAAAAAACAAAAATAGTATCTGTTAATTTGGATCTTCAGTCAAAAACAAACACAGAAGCTGGGCAATCAGAATGAGAGGAAATGGAACACAGTCAACATTTTCAAGTGATCCAGGCAGCAAATGGCAGTATTTCCACACTAATCCAAGAATTATGAAGTAGACTCAATTCAAAGACTATGTGGCCTTGCCTCCCTCTCCAGCCTCATCACCTACTTTCATGCCCCAGGAGACGTAAGCTACCTTACTCCATATTGTTTCACAAGTTCATGTTTCCATTAATGCCACTGCCCTTCCATGCCTGCTTCCCACACACAACCACTCATCAAATAGGCCCAAACTAGTCATCTTTCAGTACCCATCACAGGTGTCACCTCTTACACCTTTCACCTTCTTAGGAAACCTCTCTAAAAGCATAGACTACACCATTTCTCAGTTTCCCCTCAATATTCTCCCATATACCCTGGTCTTCCATTTATCTAAGCACTTACTGTTTTATCCCCAAATCACCTGTTAACATGACCATCTCCCCACAATGGGCTGCAAGGTCAAAATACAAAAAGCCAGTCTCATCTGCCGTCATCTTGACATCTCCTGGCTCACAGTGGATGCTCAACAAACACGTGCTCAACCAAACCAGTAAACTAGCTTAAGAACATAGTTTATAAACTACAAAGCAGTCACAATATTGTCTGCTGCTTTTTACTCTTCTCTTTCCAACCTTCTTCATTTTTCTCAGTCATTCAGCATCCATGTGCTCCAGGCAAACTGTCAGTGTTTCACATATCCAAACCCTGTTTCCCACTTCTGTCTTAATAGCTCACAGTCCCTCCATTTGTAAAGCTCTCTCTTTTATCTTTACTTATTTAAATGGCACCCATCCCTGGCCTTGCTCAACTATATCCCTTCCAATAAAGCATTTCTAGGCAATGCGAACTGGAAATAACAGCTCCCTCCTCTCAAATCTCAGAGCACTTTGACTGGCTCTGTCTTGTGGTGCTTACCACCTCTAAATGTACTACAGGTCTAAAGAGCCCCTGTTATGTCCTCACCTCCGTTATTCCATCATAACGCTCCTGCCCTGTGATGTCCTCAATTTTCTTGAAACACAGCACAGAACAAAGAAATCAACTCATTTTTTAAAAACCAGTTTCCTATTCAAGAATCTTATCAATCGCATGTGTATTTGACCACAGGTAAATACAGATAGCAGATTGCTTTGGATTCCACATATTCAGAGAATAACCTTCCAGTAGGTTTTAATCACCTGGATAAGTGTTCCTTTCTTCAAGCCTTCTGAAACCTCCTCTTTGGACATGTAGGTTTCAAATATGCTCTTTTTCTTCCCTCTCATAGACTTGTTCTTTGCCTTTTTGTCACCTGGCGAAGCACCAACGCCTTGTGGGCCAACCACAGAAGGCACACCTAGAAACATGAGGCAACAATCAACTCTTTCCTCAAACATTTCTGTATTTCTAAAACTGGAGATATTATACCTTTTTATTATTATTTAGAAAAATAAACAAGAGGATAAAACTCCCTGGTGATGATTTCAAACAATCATAAAAAGGAAAGAATAGGTAAGGAAATATACAGATGAGACTTGAGTTTTAAATCCTCACCACAACACGCGTGGAACGTAATCTGAATAATGGGTTCAGTATGCTTCGCTGTTTATAGACATAAACTTCCCCAAAATATGAAGTACTAAAAGATTGTCACTTTTCTGGAGGAAATTAAACAGCTGTACTCAATATAACAATAAATTAAAACAATAAGAAACCACACCTAATCCTAGAATAAATAAAATGGGAGCATATTTAATAGGTCACCCAAAGAATTAAGAGTTCCCCTCAGAGTTCTAAAAGCTGCCCTCAATCTCCACACCCATCCACTTGTATTTCAGGTCTTCAGTTGCTAAGACGGACTCCATTTTCCTTTTGCTACCTCTGGGGGACCCCAAGGTCCGGAGGTTTGGCCTGTAGTCAGGATGGTTCATTACTGGTTCCGAGGTTGCCTCTTCTCCCCAGATCCAGGAAGCCTCCACTACTCAGCTCAGAGTTCTTCCTGCCTTGAGCAGCCCAGTTGTCACTAGCTGAAACCAAACAGAAATAGGTAATTCAGAGAGCAGTTAACCCAGAGCCTCCTCCATCCTTTAAGAAATTTACTACTTAGATATACTTGAGTGAAAGAAAACATGGTGCCCCTCCCAGGTTCTGGTGTCACCTTCTCCTGGGCAGTTAGTCAAGGACATCATCTGTCCCAAGTTTCTTAACAAGGCCTTCACCCTCACAGGTACCACTAGACTGTTCCTTTGGGTCACTGCAACTACACTTCTACACAAATGGGCCAAGGAGGCAGAAAATAAGTAATTCAGAAATTCTAATCAGTTTGTAAAATGCACAAAAATAGAAAGAAATGTCCTTTTGAAAAACAGTACAAAGATCTAGAATCTAAAAGCTATAATCAAATAAGTACTAAATTAGTACCTAAGATGTGACATTTACTAACTTGAACTTTGGACAAATGATGTACCTCTATGGAACAAAGTAAGTCAATTCCTTAGGATGCATCAACAAAGCCTAATTCACTGCTACAATTTGATGAACTCATTGCTCTAACTTCATTCCCACAACTATACAGCAGACTCCACATGGTTGACACACTTTCCAAATATGGTAATATTATAATTAGACATCTCTTTTCCCACTCTTACCTGCCATCACTGCAACCCAGCTGCCTCATCACCAGCTCAGGCAATTCTGTCTAAAGAATATAAGAGCAGCTCCGTAGATCTGTGGCGCCTTGGAGGTGGCCCTTGACCTTCCACCTGGATACTGAACACATCATCAGAACTTCTCCTTTCTAGTCTCTGCTGGCCACCTGCCCAGGACCCAAGTTTATACTTGCAAATTTCCAAATTCCTGGTGGGCAGCCTGCTTTCCCATAAAATGGATCAAGACGTCATTCTAAACACTAACTTCCACTTCCTCTAAATATCCCACACACATCCTTCACCAAAATGATGTGATTTTTCTTTAAATTGAAATTAATACCAACTTAAGACAGAAGACAAGTGACAGAGACAAAGGGTTACAGGCCACATGGTGAAAAGATTCACAGATAAAGCTAATCCAGTTGCAAGAAGGGAGACACAGAGATGGCCTTGAAGAAACAGTAAAGGAATGGGAAAGACACATAGAGGAATCCAGACAGTCTGAGGGTTTAGTCCAGAAACACATCGATCCACTTGTTAATTCAACAAATACCTCTGCAAGGCACTATCCTGGGTACAATGAGAGATATAAAGGTTAACTAGATTTTCAAAACCATATTAAAATAACTATTACAAACTGTGAAGTTATAAGTACCATATTTTTTTTAAGGATAGATGAATGTACACATGATGGGAGACAGAGTATTTCCAGGTCAAGAAATCTTTTTTTTTTTTGAGACAGAACCTCAAGCTGTCACTCTGGGTAGAGTGCGGTGGCATCACAGCTCACAGCAACCGCCAATTCCTGGGCTCAAGAGAGTCTCCTGCCTCTGCCTCCCAAGTAGCTGGGACTACAGGCGCCCGCCACAACACCCGGCCATTTTGGGGTTGCAGCTGTCATTGTTGTTTGGCGGACCCAGGTTGGATTTGAACCCGCCAGCTCAGGTGTACCTGGCTGGCGCCTCAGCCCGTTGAGCCACAGGCGCTGAGCCCAGGTCAAGAAATCTAAGCAAACTTTAGGGACGATCTGAAAGAAATAAGAACATGAGAAAAGCATACTGGTGGCAAAAAGAAACAAAACAGAGACACAAACAGAAAAACACAGGCAAGTTCTTACAATAGGAATTCCATCTGGACAAAGTCCAGCCTATATGAAGGGAGGCAGTGGCAAGGAAATTAAAACAAGTTGGAAGGTCTAGAAAACCAGCCCAGTTTTTAAAAATCACTAGGGAATTTCTGATGCATGAATGAGAAAAAGAAGAAAAGAACAATAGACACATCGGAGATGTGTTTCAGGAAAAGGTAACCTAGCCCAGGATTGAGAGTGAGACCAGCAGCAGCTGCACCCCAGGAAAGAACCAGAATAGGCAGTGCAAGGAAGCAAGACCTGAACTCGTGTCATACAAGCAGACACTGAGAAGGAGGAGCCCTCATCACAATATCACACAGAACAAACTGGCACCACAAGGCAACCAAGCAGTTGTGGAAGTGAGCAAGGAGGTGGCAATTGTGAGAGATATCCAGCTGGAGACTGGGAAATGGTAAAGTCACTATAGAAGAAGATGAATACTACTTAGAGTGTTATACAACTCCACAGGGAGCAATCTGCTGGAAAACTGGAGCATAACTTAAGAGAAATGAATCTCTTATGAGATGAGCTATTTGCATAAAGATGATAACTCAAGAATATTCAAGAACAAATGATATTGCCAAGAAAAGATATGCTGATACAGAGAAGTGCCTAGGACAAGGAATAAACAAGCAACCTTCTCTTCCCTATGATACAGTTATGAAGACCCATTAATCCTGCAGAAATCCTGGGCACGCCTATCCTGACAAAGTCTACATTAGGCCAACTTTTAGGCACGTAAAGAGGAAAAAGTAGAAAATATAACAAAGAAGCTAAAAAGGTGTAAGAAAAGAATTAAGAGAGACAGATGTTAAGAAAACAAGGAGAAAAGAGCTTCCAAAAGAGGACAGATTCGTGGTAAGGGTATGCTCCCATTAGTGATTAAGAATACAAATAACATACCAGCTATTCAAGGTTTTTTCTGATTCCATATAAAATGAAGTACTATTTTTTTCAAGATCCTTAAAGTATGACAATGGTACTTTAAAAGGGATTGCATTAAATCTGTAGATTGCTCTGGGTAGTATGGAAATTTTAACAATGTTGATTCTACCCATCCATGAGCATGGGATGTTTTTCCATTTGTTAACATCTTCAGCTATTTCTTTTCTCAAAGTTTCAAAATTCTCTTCATATTGATTTTTCACATTCTTTGTTAGGCAAATTCCCAGATACTTCATCTTCTTTGGCACTACTATAAAAGTAATAGAGGCCTTAAGTATATTTTCAACTTGACTATTCTAGGTATGTATAAAAGCTACTGATTTGTAAGTACTGATTTTGTATCCTGAGATGCTGATCACCTCTAAGAGTTTTGTAGTTGAGTCCCTGGAGTTTTCCAGGTATAAGGGCAAGAGACTTGAACAGAAGCTTCTCTGAAGAAGACAGGCACATGCCTACAAACACATGAAAAAATGTTCATCATCTTTAATCATCAGAGAAATGAAAATCAAAACTACTTTAAGATATCATCTAACTCCAGTAAGATTCGCCCACATCACAAAATCCCAAAACTATAGATGTTGGTGTGGATGTGGAAAGAAGGGAACATTTCTACACTGTTGATGCAAATGGAAGCTATTACAACCTTTTTGGAAAGAAGTTTGGAGAATACTCATGGAACTAAAAGTAGACCTACAGTTCAATCCTGAACTGTATATACTTCTTCTTGGTATATACCCAGATGCTCAAAAATCATTTAACAACAAAACATCTGTACCAGAATGTTCACTGCAGCCCAATTCATAACTACCATGTCATGGAAGCAGCACAAGTGCTCATCAATCCATGAATGGATTAACAAACTATGGCATATGTATACCATGGAGTACTATGCAGCCATAAAAAGATGGTGCGTTTACATCTTTTATGTTTACCTGGATGAAGTTGGAACATATTCTTCTTAGCAAAGTATCTCAAGAATGGAAGAAAAAGTATCCAATGTACTCAATACTATTATGAAACCAATATATAATCACCTACACATTCATACAAATGATAAAACACAACAAAAGTTCAGAAAGAAGGAGGGAAAAGAAGGGAGAGACGAGGGGATTGAGAGGCAGGAGAAGGGAGGGTATTTGGTGGGATCTCCCCTAATGTGCACAATGCAATGGTACATTTCAAAACTATTAAAGAGTATAAATGTCTCACCACAACAAGTAAGGTTGATGGTTAATCAGTTTGATGTAAGCATTCCACATTGTATATCAAATCAGCACATTATACCCCATAGATGATTAATGTGCACAGTTATAATTTAATTTTTAAAAAAGCTAAAAAAAAATATAATGGTTAACTAAAGTTCACTTTAATGCATCAACAGGAGAAACAAATAAAAATCTGTTAAGAAACACTTAAAGGTCCAATCCAACAAGCAGAATAAAAAATACGAATAACAGCAGCCTTAGGTGGGGTTCAGGGGTAGAGACAAGCTACCAACAAGCCAAAAACAAGAGCCAGAATTAAAAATGGAGGTACACATCAATCCTGATGCATGCTACAGTTCAAAATTAAGGGGAGTTACTGCCAGTTATGTGAGGCGGGGGGACAGAGATCTCAACCCAAATGTGCCAACTACATCTATACCTTTCACAGCAGATGTCCCAATTTGTGTGATTTAAACCTAACTTGTCTCTCTAGATCAGGAACAAGGAATGAGCAAGCAACCTTCTCTTCCCTATGACATCATTGTGAAGGCCTACCAAGCCTGGAGAAATCCTGGGCACTCCCACCCTGACAGACTGAAAGCACAAGTCCTTACCAATTCCCAGAATAAAGGCCACTGATACACTGCCTAACTGCCCACTGGTCCCTAGAGGGAGTGTCCTAAAATGGAAATAGTCATACATTCTGAAGTGCTGGGCTGGGGTTAGGATCAACAGACAGCAATGGTCAAGAAAATCACATGGGGCTGGGCGCCTGTGGCTCAAGTGGCTAAGGCACCAACCACCTACACCTGAGCTGGCGAGTTCAAATCCAGCCCGGGCCCGCCAAACAACAATGCCGGCTGCAACCAAAACATAGCCAGGAGTTGTGGTAGGCGCCTGTGGTCCCAGCTGCTTGGGAGGTAGAGGCAGGAGAATCGCTTGAGCCAAGAGTTGGAGGTTGCTGTAAGCTGTGATGCCATGGCACTGTACCCAGGGTGACAGCTTTAGACTCTGTCTCAAAAAAAAAAAAAGAAAGAAAGAAAGAAAATCACATGATACAAAAAGGCTGGAATGATGAGGAAAGAGGAAAGGCATTAGACCTGAGAAAGAACAAATCTAAAGGAAGCATGTGAGTGAAAGGGGTGGCACTATGAGACCCTTTTATATTCCCCCAACCCTACACAATGCAGAGCACATAGCAGGTGCTCAAAAATTTGAATAAATGAAGCCTTTTTGGGTCTGAAGTCAGGTGATAATAAATAGATTCTAATGAGAAGTATAAGTGATGGGGGAAGTTTGGCACCTAAGGTGCAAAATTTGAAAAAGTAAAGTCTTGCAAATGCCAGCCCCACACTTGCAGGACCCAAGAGTGAGAGGCTCCTAGAATGTCTGTGCCTTTAGCATCTCACTTGCCTTACTTTAACCTCAGCCCTTATGAGTACCAAGAGTAGGTGGAATTTAGGAACCCAAATGGTGAAGGAAACTCAAGGTGAAGTCAAAAGACAGGCTGAAAGAGAGACAAGGTTTGAAGCTACTAAGAAGCTAAGAAACAGCCAATGGAAAGTAAGAGATGGAAAAGACAAGTGAAATAGGGCATAATTAATAAAAAATGAAGAAAAAAAAGAAGACAGGATTAAAATAAATTTCACTGAAATTAAAAAAAAATTTACATTACAAATCATTAAGAAACACGTGGATTAGTCAAAAAGTAGTGTTAAAACAATAATGCTATTTTTTTAAATACCCACTAGATCCCTACATATGCATATTCTGAAATAAATTACAGTTTGAATAAAATTTAAATGTTCAAAAATAAGAGACAAAGATATGGAATGACACATAAGAGGAAAGGGAAGGGGGGAAAAATATCCAGAACAGAATGAAACTGGACAAAACTGTCAAAACCATTTAAAGATCAGGAAATTGACCAAAAACATTATAACACTTGAAGCACTCATTCATAAAAATCTACTGAATCTTGATAAGAACAGTGGAAGACTATGGTCTTTTAGCTTGGGGATCCTATTATCCCACACCTCTCCCAATTCCTTAGTAATAAAGTCCTACAAAGGCAGGATAAGCTGTGAGGACTGGCACCTCCATTGCTACAGGGAGCTGAATTTATATGGAGAAGTCCATGCCCACAGACATTATCAAAAACAAAAGTGATTCCAAGGCAAAAAATGAGAGATAGTCAATGTCACAGCCAACATGAATTTGCAGTGCTACTCAGGGCAATCACCAGATGAGCAGATCAACCAGAAATTTAACATGGACAAACAAGGTAAGAAACAGCCAAAGTGGGCCTTGAAAAGAATGTACTTTTTCCTATTGTTCTATTAGATTGTGTGCATGTGCAAGACTGCCGATATGAAGGAGAAAAATGAAAGAGTCCTAGAGGAACATGGGTCCTTGCAAATAGAGACAGTAAAACCCAGGGCAGACTTATAAGCTGCCTGAGCTTTGGCTGCATCTCCAAGCCTCACAAGAATCAGTGACAACAAGTGGGACCCTCATTGTTTCAAGGAATTTAAATACAACCTCTGACTAATCATAGGCTGACCACTAAGATATGCTCACCAGGGTCATCAGCAGCCACACATTGCAGCCAAGTCACTAAATGAAAAGAGTAACTACCTCCAACTCCGGAAAAAAGAAGACCAGGATACAGACTATATTATCAAAAATGTCCAGTTTTGAGACTTTGTGATGTGGGCTTTTTCACTGGGTTAGGTGATACCTCAGGGTGGTGTTGATTTGCATTTCTCTGATGATCAGGGACAATTATCACTTTTTTCAAATGTTTGTTCATTCATCTGTCTTCAACAGAAGAGGTTCTGCTTACATCTCTTGCCCAATGGTAAATGGAAGCTGAAGATACTGGCATGGATATGCAGAGAAGGGAACACTTTTACCCTGTTGGTGGGACTGCAAACTAATACAATCTTTCTGGAAAAAGTATGGAGAACCCTTGAAGAACTCAAATTAGGCATCCCATTTGATCCTGCAATCCCATTACTGGGCATCTACCCAGAAAAAAAAATCATAAGGACATTTGCACTAGACTATTTATCGCAGCTCAATTTACAATCACCAAAATGTGGAAACAACTAAATGCCCACCAATCCAGAAATTGATTAACAAGCTGTGGTATATGTATACCATGGAATACTATTCAGCCATTAAAAACAAAGAGACTTTACATATTTTGTATTAACCTGGATGGAGCTAGAACACATTCTTCTTAGTAAAGTATCACAAGAATGGAGAAGTAAGAATCCAATGTACTCAATTCTAATATGAAGCCAGAAGACAATCTAATACACACCCACATAAAAGAAAAACTCAAATCAATTCAAGACAGGGGGCGGGGTTGGGGGGGACAAGGGAGCAGGAAGAGGAGAGAATGGATGGGAATGGGTGTGCTCCCATTTAATGGGAACAAGGTTAGGCTGTATGGCACACCTCTTAGTGCTGGGACATCATTTTAAGAGGGACTTTATCCAACAAAGGCAAACATTGTAAGCTATTCTTTGTGCTCTCAATTAATCTGAAATGATAAAAAAAACAGAGAAGAAAAAAAAATGTCCAGTTTTCATAAGATATGAAACAGAAAAGTATGACCCATAAGTGGGGAGAGTTCGATAAAAACTATCTCCGGGGGAGCCTAGATTTTGAACTAAACTTACAAAGATTTCAAAGTAGCTATTACAAATATGTTCAAAGAACTAAAAGAAACCATTTTTAAAGTAAAGTATAATGGGGTGGGCGAGGTGGCTCACATCTGTAATCCTAGCACTCTGGGAGGCTGAGGTGGGTGGATCACTAGAGCTCATGGGTTCAAGATGAGCCTGAGCAAGAGTGAGACCCTGTCTCTACTAAAAAATGAAAAACTGAGGCAAAAGCATCACTTGAACCCAAAAGTTCGAGGTTGCTGTGAGTTATGATGCCATGGCACTATACCAAGGGCGACAAAGTGAGACTCTGTCTCAAAAAAAAAAAGTAAAATATAATAACAATAGCTCATCAAATATCAAATATCAATAGAGAGAAATTATTTTTAAAACCAACTGGAAATTCCAATTTGAAAGATACAATAACTGAAATGGAAAGTTCAATAAGGAGGCTCAACAGCAAAATTATGCTGGCAGAAGAAATAATGAATATACTTGAAGATAGATCAATTAAGATTATTCAATCTAAAGACAAGAAAAAAAGAAAGAAAAATAAAAATTTTCTTTTAATTCCAAAATCAGGAATTGTAATAAGCAGTCTCACTCAATTTTGAAATTTTTTTGTTTGACTATTGACTATTAAGCTCGTCTACCTTTTCCCCTTTGAACCTACATCTGGGCAAGCTGATAAGAAGTTCACATGTGCCCCCACCTGTGGTCCCAGTAGGAAAGTCAAATTTTACAAATCCCCAGCCCACACATGAGAATGCCTCCCTAGTGCCCTAACCATTGTAAAAGCGTAGTCCATTTCCTCCATTTCACTCAAGTCAGGACAGACTCAAACCTACTTGTTAACCCTATCATCCCCAAAAGTCTCCTAGATGAGTAATAAATTTTCTCTCTTGGCATGTGGAGTGCAGCATAGACATCCTACCTATTAACTGGAAGATGGTCTATTCTACCTCCATAGACTGACCACAGAACAGGAATGAAAGATGAGACATCTTTACAAACCTTACAGAAATTAAAACGGTTGTAAGGAAATACAGTTACCAACGCCAAGCCAATTAAACAACTTAGATGAAATGGAAAAATTTATAGAAAGTCACAAATTACTAAAACTGACTCAAGAAGAAATAGAAAGTTTGACTAGACATATAAGTACACAAATTGAATTACTAATTTAAAATTTTCCAAAAGAAAAGCACAGGTCTGAATGGCTTCACTGGTGAATTCTACCAAATATTGAAAGAAAAAACAATGCCAGACTTGGCGCCTGTGGCTCAATGGGCTAAGGCGCCAGCGACATACACCTGAGCTGGCGGGTTCAAATCCAGCCTGGGCCTGCCAATCAACAATGACGGCTGCAACCAAAAAAATGGCCGGGCATTGTGGCAGGCGCCTGTGGTCCCAGCTACTTGGGAGGCAGAGGCAGGAGACTCGCTTGAGCCCAGGAATTGGAGGTTGCTGTGAGCTGTGATGCCACGGCATTCTATCTAGGGTGACAGCTTGAGGCTCTGTCTCAAAAAAAAACAACAACAACAACAACAATGCCAATCCCTTAAAATTCTTCCAGCAAATAGAGGAACTCATTCTCTGACAATATTCACTTGCTACTGAAGCCTGAGAAAGGCATCATAAGAAAAAAAATTAAAACTTTTTAAATATGTAAAGTAATTCAAATTGTTTTAATTTCTTCTTGGATTAGTTTTATTAAGTTGTATTTCTATAGGAATTTCTCAGTATCATCAAAACCTGAATGGGTAGGGGCAGAATGTTTTTCAAAATATTCTCTTAGGTTTTCTTAATACTTACAACAGTGCATTTTGCAATTAAGGAGATTTTCTAAATCTGCATTGTCCATCAGGGTAGCTACTAGCCATGTCTTTTGAGCAAATTAAAAAGTGGCTAGTAAAAATGAAAAACTGTTAAGTTTAAAATGTTTGTACTTCATCTTTATCCACATAGGATAGTCAGTCAGATTTTAGAATCCTAGATTATCAGTTATTTTCTCTCAGTATTCTGAAGATATCATTCCATCATTTTGTGACCTCTACTATTTCACTGAGAAGTCAATCATTACTCTAATTGTTGATAATTTGAAAGTATACTATTCCCTCTCCCTTCTCTCCAACCCTGGCAGCATTTCAAATTTTTCTCTCCATCTTTGTTTTTCTACACATTTACTACATTATATCAAGTATGGATTCCTTTTTATCCTGCTGTGTGTAGCCAGATTTCTTAAATCTGTTGCTTCAAAACTTTCTCAGTTTTAGAAAGTTTTCAGCCATTTTTTTTTCAGATATCCTTTCTGCCCCATTCTCTCTCAACCCTTTGTCGGGGATTCTAATTACACAGTTTTGATCCCCTCAATCTCTTGACTCCCTCAATCTCCTTAATATTTTCCATCTTTTTTTCTCTGAATTTTTCCACTTCAGCTCTATCTAATCTTCTGTTAACCCCATCTATTAAGTCCCTAATTCCAGTTATAATGTTTCCAAGTCTAGAATTTTCATTTTCTTTTTTTTTGTTTCAAGTTCTCTGCTGAAAATGCTGAATCTTGACTTTTATCTCTTTGAAGAAGGTGAGCATAACTATATTTAAGTCTGCTACTGAAAACTACAATATCAGAAGCCTTATGGATCTAACACTATCTTCTGCTGCTTCTACTTGATTTTGTTCATGTTATTTGATCTGCTGTGCCAGACTTTTTTTATTATGAACTGGACATTATATTTGCAAAATGTTTGTAGTTACAATTTGAGGTCCGGAATAATGTTATCATTCTCCAAATAGGATTTCCATTGTTTCTGCCAAGCACCTGAGGCAAAGACAATAAACTACTCAATCTTTTTTCAGGATTTAAAAGTAAGTATTCAAAGTAGAACAAAGTAGAGCTCACTACTAACAGAGTAGTACTCACTGTGAGGGTCTGTCTATATCCAACTCACTCCTACTTCTAGGCTGTGACCCTAGAAGGGTATACCAATCCCCCAAAATGAGTGATTCATAAAGATCACATATACCCCACATAAGTAGGGCCTGAATTCTAATCCCTATCCCCCCTGCCCTAAAAGGCTATCAAATGTACTACCCAGTTTTTCAGCTGATCCCTCCAAAACCCAGCAAATATCTACTGGAGAAAATAGTCCCTAATACTAGCCTTTTCTCTCTAAGCTTTTATTCTCTCCTAGATATGCACTCTTTTATTACCTCTCAGATACCTTCAAGCAGATTTTTTGAAGGGGGGGATGTGTTTGGTTAGCTTTTCTAGCTGTTATCTGAAAGAAGATTGGTTTCCAACCATATTTTATGCCATAACTGAATGGAAATGCTGACCTCACTCGTAACTCTCTCACTCTTAGTGAATTCCTTAAATTCCCAACTCTTCTATACAGACTCACTCTTTACCCTGCCAAAACTTCTCCATATCTGCACCAACTTCTCTTTCCTTCCTGTTTTAGAGGTGGAAATATCCCTACTTATTTACAACCTAACCTCAGTATGTGTTCTTCATCCTATTTTAGCCTACTCTAGAACTTTATCCAGCCCATTATTCTTTCCATAGGTGCATTCCCAACTGCTAGCCTGCAATCAAACTAAGGGCCTGGCCCTTCTTCCCTTCTGCCCATGTCAAGCTACCAGCTACCCTTCCATTTCTGTCATTCTCTCATTCCTGCCAAAGTTCAAAAATACAGTCTAGACTCACAAGCTCTCTTCCCTGCATTACATACTCTTTAATCTTTCTAGAATATTACTTTTGTTAAACTTACAGTATTCCTAGAGAGGAAAATCTACATTACTTAAATGATGACATATTCTCAGTTTGTTTGATCTTTGTGCAGGATGCCATTGACCAGCCCTGTGGAAGAACTGGAGTACAAACTCTTCATCCTTGCCTTCAAGTGCACCACAGTCTCCTGTTCTCTCTGTCTTCAATTCTCAGATTTCCTTGCTGATTCTTTTTCCACTTACCTCTTCAGTTTCTACCATTTATAAGATTCTATTCTTAAGCTTCATCTCACCTCTGTATCTAAAAGATAGAGTTTTAAAACTACATCTCCAGCCCTGCTCTCTGAAGTTCTCCTTAACTTTCCAATGTCCTGCTGGCACTATAAAACTACTACAAGAAAACACAAGGGTAAAACTGTATAACCCTGGTCTGGGCAAAGATTTTGTTTTTTAATATGAGCCCAATAGCACAACAAAAGACACCAAGCTAAGAAGATTCTGCAAAGCAAAAGAAACAAAAGAGTGAAGAGAATGGGAAAATAAATTTGTAAACCATACATCTAATAAGGAGTTAATACCAAAATATACAAGGAACTCAAATAATAGCAAAAAAAATAAAAATAAAAAAAGGCCAATTTAAAAATGGACAAAGAATCTGGCTAGATATCTCTCGGAAAAAGATATACAAACAGCCAATAAGTCATGAAAAAATATTCAACATCAGTAATCGTTAGGGAAATGCAAATTAAAACTACAGTGAGATATTACCTCCTATCTGTTAGAATTGCTACTACCAAAAAGACAAATGATAACAAGTGTTGGCAAGGACATGGAGAAAAGGAACTTTATACACTATATACTATACACTAGTTAATGTGGAAATGTTAACTAGTACAGCCATTATGACAAAAAGTATGAAAGTTTCTCAAAAAATTAAAAATAGAATTACTCTGTGATCCAGCAATTCCATTTCTGGGCATGTACTCAAAGGAAATGAAGTCAATTTGCTGAAGAGACATTTGTACACCCACGTTCACTGCAGCATTATTCACAATAGCCAAGATATGGAATCAACCTAAGTGTCCATCAAGGATGAAAGAAAACAAACAAAATGTGGCATATATACATAATGGAATATCCTGAGTTATAAGGAAAAGAAAGGAAATCCTGCCATTTATGGCAATATGGATAAACCTGAAAGACATTATGCTTAGTAAAATAAGCCAGGCACAGAAAGACAAATGCCGTATGATCTCACTTATATGTGGAGTGTAAAAAAGCTGAACTCATAGGGGAGACACATGTGGCTCAAGGAGTAGGGCACCAGCCCCATATATCGGAGCTGGTGGGTTCAAACCTGGGCCCAGTGAAAAACTACAAAAAGAAAATAGTTGAACTCATAAGAACAGAGAGCAAAATGGTAGTTATCAGAGGCTGGGAATAGGGGGTGGTAGGGAGATGTTTAGCTTACTAAGACACAAAATTTCAGTTAGACAGGAAAAATAAATTCAAGAGATCTATTGTACATGTTTCCATTACATAGTTCCTTTTTACAAATACACCTTTTTATTTTCAAAAACAGCTAAGAATATACATTCCTTAGTATTAGAAATTACTATTATAGTCAACCTCACATCCATGAGTTCCATATCTATGGTTTCAACTAACTGTAGTTTAAAAAAATAAATTTTTTTAATGCACAGTTGCATCTATACTAAATATGTATAAGCTCTTTTCTCATTATTTCCTAAAAAAAAAACATAACTATTTATATAGCCATTTACACTGTATTAGGTAATATAAGTAACTTAGAAATGATTTAAGTACATGGGAGGATTTGTACAAAGTTATAAGGAAATATTTCACCATTTTTATATGAGGGTCTTGAGCGTCCTTGGATTTTAGTACCGACGGGATTCCAAGAACCAATCCCCCATGGATACCAAGGAACTAACTATACCTAAAAATTATTTTTAAAAGTATATTTTAATGTCTCTCTCTTTTTTTTTTTTTTGAGTCTCACTATGTCGCCCTGAGTAGAGTGCTGTGGCGTCACAGCTCATAGCAACCTCAAACTCTTGGACTTAAGCAATTCCCTTGCCTCAGCCTCCTAAGTAGCTGGGACTACAGGCGCCTGCCACAACACCCGGCTATTATTTTTCTTGTTGTTGTTGTCGTCATTGTTGTTTAGCTGGCCCAGGCCGGGTTCGAACCCGCCAGCTTGGGTGTATGTGGCCTGCACCCTACCCACTGAGATATAGGCACCCTATTTTAATGTTACTACCACACAAAAATAAGTATGCAAGGTAATGAATGTTAGGTAGCTTGAGTTAGTCATTCTACAATGCATGTGTGTGTATGTATACACACACTGCATTCCACAAATACATAGAATTTGTTACTTGTCAATTAAAAATAAATAAATCAGAATGACAGTTGGGTGCAGGAAGAAATAAAATAGGAAATCATTAACTTCCTTGAGCACAACAACAATGAAGACACAAGCTACCAAAACCTGTGGGATACTGCAAAAGCAGTTCTAAGAGGAGAATTTATCGCTTTAGATGCCTGCATTCGAAAAACAGAAAGAGAGTGCATCAATAAACTCACAAGCCATCTTATGGAATTGGAAAAAGAAGAAATCTAAGCCTAAACCCAGAAGAAGAAAAGAAATATCCAAAATTAAATCAGAGATCAATGAAATTGAAAATAAAAGAATCATTCAGAAAATTAATGAATGAGTTGGCTTTTTGAAAAAATAAATAAAGTAGATAAACCTTTGGCCAGACTAATCAGAAATGGAAAAGTAAAAGTTACCTCAATCAGAAATGATAAAGGGGAAATTACAACTGATGCCACAGAAATACAAGAGATCATCTCTGAATTCTACAAGAAACTCTATGCCCAGAAATTTGACAACGTGAAGGAAATGCATCAATATTTGGAATCACACCCTCTCCCTAGACTTAGCCAGGAAGAAATAGAGCTCCTGAACAGACCAATT
>CAUYON010184753.1:0-16409 GCA_963573935.1 Arctocebus calabarensis
TTTTCTTTTTTGAATACATGTATTTTATTATTCTTCATTACATTATTCTCCCCCACCCCCCAGTTGTAAGACAGAATTTATTTACAGAAAAGAATACAGAAAACACTAAAGCTCCTGGCAGAGGGAGAGAATTCAAGTGGGGAGAGAGAAGGTCTTTCCGTTTCTCTTCCGGTCTTTCCCCTTCTCCTTTAGGCCTTTAGTCTTGGGGTATATATAGGTGTATGGGTTCCTTGGCCAGGAAACGAATGAATACAGTCCCTTCCACCGGGGAAGGGGGGGGCCAAGGTGAATGAATGTATAAATGAATGGATACAATCCATTCACTGAATTGAGGCCTAGGAAATTCATAAGAAATTGACCTAGGCATAGGAAATGGGTGTTTCACATTTAGTCCTAAGTGTAAAGTGAAGGAGACACCAAGGCACAGGTGTCTCCTCAGAGGTTGTCCAGCCTTTTTGGCTATTGGAGCCTGCGGTGGGGGTTGGAGGTCCCCCTTCTTGCCTGTCATCCAGCCCACTGCTTCTTCAGCTGACTGCCGCAGCACCGACACCATCAAGGAGGAGGCGGCAGGTCCACCAGCTCCACTGAGCTGGCTAGGGCGCCGAATGTCCTGCATCAATTCTCCCTCTCCGAGTAGAAACTCAAACTGCTGTTAGGGAGAAGGGGTGAAGACTCCATCTAACTGCTTCCTGCTGAATCGGGTGATGATAGAAGGGGGCAGTTAGGGACATCATCTTTTTCATATTATTTCCTCCCTCATAGGATGTATGTGTGCATGCAGCTGAGGTTGTCAAGCGATGAATGGGTGACATGTTCATGTGCCATTTTTCCAGAAACATTAAAAATCCGCAAAAGATTGTTTAGGGGGCCAGTTCTGCCATCTTGTTCTTCCATGGAATCCTAGCCAGTCAATCCTTCATTACTCCTCAGTGCTCTGCAAGCCCCCTTCTGCCTTTTGAATTTAGACTCTATTGCTACTGATTTCTATGTTACTATCTTATATGATGCCAGATTATCAGCTTTGTTCTCAATAATGGTGAATCCAGTCGTACTGATCTTTGAGATTCACAAATGATTCCTTATTTCACCTGACCATGAAATCCTCTTTCCTCTGCTTACATACCTCTATTCTTTGATACTCTTATTTTTCAGATCTGAATTTAACTACTTCTTCCAGAAAGGCTTCCCTAACCCAGATTACGTGGGTTATGTGCCCCATTTTTAACTGCCTTGTTTTCCAGTAGTATCTTTATACTTATCCCTATAACTACACTTAGTCACACTTTATTTCCCCTCACCAAACCACAAGCTTAATATAGGAAAATATTACGTTTTGCTCACTTTTATATCCCCAGTACCTAATACATTTTAGGGTAACAAATTTGTTGACTGAATTAAGACACATGTGCAAGAGATTTTGAGTTATGATGAGTAATCTTTGGCAGTTATATAATATTAACTCAGATTTGTGTCCTCTCTGAACATACCAAAGACAAATACAGCAGTCACTTTGGTGATAGGAAAGAAACTTTTTCTTCCTGGCAGTCTAAAATATGTGACTCTTTAGAAACTTAGGAACTAAACCTATATCAAACTGTTCTCAACAGAAGTGTTCACACACACGTGCCCCTGTGTGATCAAGACTGAGAATAAAGTCAATACCGGAGAGTCTAAGTAAGGCCAGCTCTACAATGACAAAAAGAATCTGCTCTCCCAGAAAATAGTGATGGAGCACGCATGTAGCTGTTCTATGTGAAGTGGTAGATTGTTACTTCAAATGGTTTTAAAGCATTGGAGATTAAGATCATGGGCTCTAGATGATCAAAAATACTGATTTTTAAATCTGGCCAACTCTATGACCTTGCGCCAGTTACTAACCACTCTGAGTCTCAGTTTCCTCATTGATAAAAAAGTATATAAAGGCACTTTTCTCAAGAGGGTTGTTGGGATAACTGAAGTAATCAATGTAACATGCTTAGGGATCCTTACAGTTACACAGTAAGGTTTCTAAATGGTCGCTATCATTAACTGAAATACACAGTCCTTGGTTTATCAACCAACTAACTCTTGCTGCCCTTACAAAACTCTGCTTTTCCTAAGAAGACCTTTCTACATCCCTGCAGTAGCCACTTTGCTTAATATATGGACTCTTTAAAGAGATGGGGCTTTGATGTCTTTTTTTAATACGTATTAAAAGCATTGTTTTGATGTGCCATATTTACAGGTAAGACTCATTTTTCAACTTGTATCCACATGGAGAAGTACAGTTTGGCGGAAGTAAGCCAACCCACTTGCCTTGAAACACCTTTTATCACAAAGTATTTATTGAACAAAAATAATATGACAGTAAAAATGATACATATATGAAAGTGAAGGAAGGTTTGCAGTCATAGAAAATATGTGTACAAAGAGGCCAACATTCAGGTTATATAGTTTTATAAAACTTTAGCCATAGCACTTTAACACTGATCAAGAAGACATATTAAAAGGAAAATAAAGTTCCTTAATGTTCTTTGAAACCTATTTTCTGACTAAAATACTTCTGTTAAAAACACACACACAAACAGGAGGAGGCAGAACTATTAAGAATTATACTTCAGTATCTCCAGTTCTCTGATTAGCAAGAATTTTGATCCAAAAAAAAATTGTGGTATTTTTCCATTTATAATAAATGGATCTAGGGAATATCACAATATTTGGAGAAAAAGAAAACAAAAATCAGATTTATAGTTATTTAAATATTTCCAATCAGCATTTACTTGTAAAAATTATACTAAATACTTTGGGGGTTGAGATTTTGGTAGATTAATTTCCTTTGGTTAGTTTCTCTGTAAGAATCCTGCATTTTGTGTTCTTATCTGGCAAAACAATTTTTAAATGCTCTATCTTTATCTGGTATTTTACTAACATACAGTTTGGGACCATAGCTAGAGGCATGGGGGAAAAAGACTGAGCACCATTCATTGGCCTCCGGCAACTCCCAGCTCTGGTGTGCCTTTGTCCTGAACTGCAAACAGGTAGTGAGAAGCATTCTCAAAGGCTCCTTATAGCACCAACATTTTATGTTCGGTAAATATTAGCTCCCTAGGACCAGCTCCTTTTATTATAATACGAAATTAATGTCACCCCCTAACAGATTAAGAATAGTTTCTATTTGTGGATTTTGGAACCAGTCTCATTACTTTACAGCCAAAAAAGGCATATTTGGGATTTTTTTCTCTTGATCAGGGCACACATCTCCACAGAGATGCTCAATTCCAGTTTTACACTTCAACTGTAAGTAGCAAATCAATTATTTCAAATTTTCTTTCAAACTTAAGAAATGTGTTTTCAACAATTCTCATTTTTTACCTTTTCTCCTAATCCTTGCCATTTAATGCCTAGCTGGATCAGTTATTTAGTTATATCTCAAATTGATTTCTTTTACTTTTAGTGAAGAATTGTAATGAACCTAATCTGGAATTTAAAGCTGTTGGTACTTTCCAGTTCTCAGATCATGCATGAGAATATTCTACTTCATGTACAGGTGTGGTGCCTTTGGACTGGACTTTGGGAGGAACAGAAAATGTGTTTGTTATCACTGCTCCAGATTATACTCTACACAGGAATTGACAGCAGTGTTCCAAATTGTTATGTAATCAGTTCCACAACAATGAGGTTTCTGAAGAATTTTTCTTGTCTGATTTCCTTCATTCTCACCATAAATGTTGTAAAATATAAAGCAGTGTAGCTTACTTCTCCCAATTTCCACAAGCCAGGCCTTCCATACCCCTTGTTCTCTATTTGCATTACAGCACTTTTTTTTTTAATCCATCAAAAATTATGAATACCTATACATATACAAAGATAGCTCATGTTACAGAATTGTTTCTTTGTTATTTACATTTATCACTGTTTGGTGAGCCTCTTCCAAAGCATCAAGTTATTAAATGTTAATTACTGTTCCAGGGATTTAGAGAAACCCTGACTCACACTGAAACCATAAATGTATCAGGGGCTGGGGTGCTCTACGGACAACTGAGAGAACCAGGGCTAATTTTTTAAAATGAGAACATGCTAACCTAGGAAATGTTCTAAGGGCTTGGAGAGTGTGAACTTGGGGTAGCTTTTCCAGCTCAGATTTTTAGAGGCAAAGAATCTAAAAGATACTGTTCACAGATACAAGGTGAGACTTTCAAAGTTCATTTTTTTAAAAAATTCACTTTAAAATGTTTTCTTTTATGAATGTTTATTGTCTAAATATGGCTTAGTTCATTCTTACAAAAACATTACTTGGACATTACATTTACTGGATTTCAGTTCAAAAGAGGTTCTAAGGCAATTTTTATACAATTGAAAGCAAAAAAAAAAAAGTGATATGAATATGCTTTCATATTGCCCACTTGTGAAAAATAATGAAATTCTAATAGCTGTTTGATAACTCATTTTTATCTTTCAAACATTATCTCTTAATACTAGAAAATATATAAACCATTTACATAAAACTAAATGGAAAGAAGGCACAGCTGGTTATAGTGTATATAAGCACATATGCAGAATTAATGAGAAAAAAAGCTTCACATCCTTATTAGTTATAATGAAACCATTTAAAAAAAAAGTTCTTCACTGTCAACAGTGTTCATTTAAGAGCAAAGATATAAAAACAAAAACATTAAAATTCACTTAATGCAAAACAGATTTTCATATATACTTGAATATATAAAAAAAAAAAACAGTTTTGAAAATGCTAACATAAATCTAGACTATCCATGTTATGAAAAGTGCAAACCAAATTAACAGGGTTTCACAACATCTTTCCCATGACACAGGTAAACTAGCACATGGGGACATTTTTGTTTCACCAGTTAATGAGTCCTTAATTGTGGCGAGACATCATCAGGATTTCTGAGAGTTGGAAGAAAGCAGTACTGGAGAAGCAGCTCTGTCCAAACTGGGGATTGGCACTGGCATGTGACCATTAAGCAGTGTGGGGAACTGTAGGGGACAAAAGATATTTCAGAAAATTATTGCAAATCTGTTGGAAAGAACTTGAGTTCTTTATCTTCCCAGACAGACCATAGTGGTCCAATTCTCTCATCACCCCTGGGTCATGATCAGTTGCAATCTTACTTTACAAAATAATTAGATGACAAAAAGGTCAAGACTACATAGAACAACAGAGGATAAGATCGATTCTGTATGCATAAACAACTAAATATGTACTTTATTTGTTGCTAGAGTATGGTTTTTGTTTGTTTTTAAGACAAGGTCTTGCTCTGTCACCCAAGCTAGAGTACAGTGAACAATCATAGCTCACTGTAACTTCAAACTCCTGGGTTCAAGGAGTCGTCTTGCCTCAGCCTCCAAGTTAGGATGAATTTTTTTGTCTTCCAGAGATGGGGTCCCACTTTGTTCACCAGGCTGGTCTCCAACTCCTGCCCTCAAGTAATCCTCCCACCTTAGCCTCCCAAAGTACTGGGATTAAATGAGCCACTGCTTCCAGCCTTTCATACTACTTTTTAAAGGTTCCAAGCCACTTAAAATGTTGACTTGCTTTAAAAATTAAGAAAAAAAATTTTCTGAAAACCACAGACTCTACATGAGAGTCAGTAATTTCTAATGCTCTATTTTGAAATTTGCCATCAGTTTTCCAGACTATAATACACAAAGATGTTTCCCAGTAACTTTAAAATCAGGAATGTTTTTATCTTGAAAGATTTAGAATAGAAAGATCATCTTTATTTTGGACCTGAGAATGTATTCTTTCCAATTAAAATGGTAATTTACATCAGACTTCTACAGCACCCATAAGTGATAAAAAGCAAAATTAATTTGTGTCATTGATAACCAGAATGATTAATAGTAGTATAAGAAGCATAAGCTTTAGTAACAAGTTTCAGTCTAAAATACATCAGTTGTAATCCCAACTGAATAAAAATAATTAAAGGCCTCCTTTTGGTTCATAACTACTCACTAGATTTTTCATTGTCTAGATATGTCAAAACAATTCCCTAGGCTATCTTCTAGAATAGCCTAATTCCAAATTTCAGCACTAAACATCAAATTACAGAGCTTGCACATGTTGGAAGTATAATAAATACCTACTGCAAAAATGTATTTACTATGTTTTATTTTTCAAGCTGTTTCAGTAACTTGTGTTTAGTGCCTCATATTTATCAAGGATGGTCTTGTCATTTGATATCTAGGGGCTGTTACCTAAATTTTGTTGACCCCATTTTATAGATAAGATAACGGTGTTTTCAGATAAGTTCTGTTGGCTAAAGGTCTCAGCTAATAAGCAGCAAAATCAAATTTGAAACTGACTGAAATCTTTCTGTACCAAACTGCCCAACTTTTAGGGGGCTGAGAGGCAAGATCTTTAGTTATTGTTTCGGGTTCTTTAAAGGTTATTGGTATATTCAGGTTTTTATTTCTTTTCTGAACTTTGAAGTTTTTTTTTTTTTTTTTTTTTATATACAGAGTATAACTTTATCGCCCTTGGTAGAGGGCTGTGGCGTCACACAGCTCACAGCAACCTCCAGCTCCTGGGCTGAGGCAATTCTCTTGCCTCAGCCTCCCGAGTAGCTGGGACTACAGGCGCCCACCACAACGCCTGGCTATTTTTCTGTTTTGCAGTTTGGCCGAGGCTGGTTTGAACCGACCACCTGTGGTATATGGGGCTGGTGCCCTACTTGATGAGCCACAGGCGCCACCCTAAACTTTGGAGTTTACATTTCTTTTCTCAAATTTTATCCATTTCATCTGTGTTATCAAAACTATGCACGTAAAGTTTATATTCTTTAAAGGTCTGTGTTCCTGACTGTTCTTCCCCTTAACTTATGAGCACTTGGAAGTTGGGCAAGTTTTGCATTTTCATTCTTCTGGTTTATTTGCATCTTCTCTCTTTTTGGTTTTTATCCATTTTATTGGTATTTTCAAAAGAAATCAGTTTTGGTTTTGTTAATCTTAATTTTTTTTTTTTTTTAAATAAATTGCTGATTTCTTCCTTTAGCTCTTTATTTCCATATACTCAATCCCCGTAGACCCTGGCTTTTCTAGCTTATCTCTTAGTCATCTTCACTGGCTTGTCTCCTGCCAAAGACCCTTTCTTAAATTGCAGCATTCCCCAAATTTTGGTTCTCGGCCTTCTTTCCATTAGTACCATGCCTGGGCTTGACAAGCGTCCCCACCCAATGCACCTTCCCCCGTGCTCACTCTGTGTCAGTGAAAATGGTGGTTAGGAACACACACCTAAACTTGAACCAGGGCTCTGCCACTTATTAGTGTACAATCTTAGGGAAACTGAACAACATCTCTATGCCTTAAACTTTCTCTCTAAAGTAGAACTAATGGGAGCATTAAATGAGAAGCCAGAAAAAATGCTTACAACCATGTCTGGCGCCCAATAAGCCCTCAATAAATGTTACCTATTGTTACTAGTAGCATTTCCAGTCTTTTAATCACTTAGTAATCTTTGCCTCTCTCTACTTTTCACTATCTACTTACTCCTCAAACCCAAAGTCTTCCTCTTAGTCTTGCCTCTGAAATGTCTTCTAACTTTATGCCAGTGTCTACTGTTCTAATCCAAAAGATGATTCTTAGCTCACTCTTCGTAGTTTGATAATTTCCTGTTATCTTCCTGTCCTTTCCTCTTGCCAGTTCTTCCTCCACACTGGTAGCAATGAGTGGTATTTTTCTAAAATAGAGATGTCATCTTCCCTGGCTTAAAAAGCCTTAAGGAACACTTAAACAGATTCAGGGAGAAACGCCTGAGCTCCTACGCAAGGCCCATAGCAGCTTTTCCAACCTCGTCTCCTTTTAGCCAGTCCCTTCCTGAGCAGGCGTTGGTATCCCCATCACCCAGGTCAAGTAGTCTAAAACGTGCTCTCTGTCAAAGTCCTGTCTCTTCTTGCGTGCTCAGATGCTGCTTCTACCTGGGAGCCTTTGACCAGTCCCCAGCTGAAAACAGCCATTGTGTCCTTTGGGTTCCTGTAGCACTTTGTTGACTCATCTGTTAGGCACAAACTGTATGTCCCCAGAGGCCCTGCAGCAGAGCACTGCAAATACTGGCTGGGTTACATTTGCTGAACTAAAAATTACAGAACACGTTCTCAATGAAAAACCCAATTGGTTCCACTTGTTCCAAGATGTGCCTGTCCCTGGTAGGTATATTCCAAATTGGATGAAAATGTGTTTCAAAAGTTGTGGTGGAACAGACATCCTGCAGACAATGTCAGACTGTCCAGTTAAAACAGCTTTCACTTGGTATACCAAGTTTCTACCTTTACATTTAGCACAATGTCTCTGGCCCTTCTCTTCTTTACTAAAATGTTTCTCAGTCACAAAGCATACCTCTTCCAGAAAGGTGTCTTTTCTTCCTTTTCCTTCCCTGAAATTCTTCAATATCTGCTGTAATCATTGTATTAGGGGACCTTTTGTATAAAAGGCCCTCAGCTCTGTCAACTGTTAACCCCAGGATTCTAACACCTTTCCCATCATGACAATGGGAAACCTGCCAACATCACTTAAAATCTTTAGGCCCAGTCTTTTTTTTTTTCTTCTTCCAACACATTTACAACATATGTGAGAGAGGGTTCTTATTTTGAAAGAAAATTATTTTCATTAGTTTAAAAGGGATATTGCTGATAGCAATCTGAATTCTGAAAATCTATCTTTAAAAATCAGAAGCTATTACTCTTCTTGCCCTGTTTTGTTGTTTCATCCTTTTCAGAAGCGCTAGTTTCCACTTTTAACACATTTAATTGCTCTTTTCATAGGAAGAGTAATAATATTTTTAAATGTACAAAATTAGTTTTTCTTAGTCTCATGGATCTGACCATGAAAAGAGGGCCCAAGGCCATGCAACCCATCTCCCATCCAGGTTGTATTTTGAATGGCTCCAGCATAGAGAACAGGTCCATTTGGTGAAATTAAAATTAAATTCTACGCAGGCAGCCATTAAACACAGTGATTTCTTCTGCAGAATTCTAAATGGAAATTAGGAACCTCTGGTTTGCAGTGCTGCTTAGATGGTGATTCCCAGACCAGGAGCATTGCTAGGAACTTGAAAGAAGTATTTTTTTCATAAAGTCCCATCTCAGACCTAAGTCAGAAACTCGGGGGTTGAGGCCCAGAAATCTTTATTTTAACACACTCTCCACGCAACTCTGTTGCACACTGACTTTGAGAGCCATGGCCTACAGCAGTGACTAAAGAGTAGAGGGAATGCACAGCTCACAAGGAGCCTGCTGAAGGGCAGAGTCACCCCTGTGGACAGGACCATTGTTACTATTGAGGACCGGGCTGGAAAGAACCCCCAGTCAGTAGTTCTCCAGGGCTTTGGTAGGAGGGCAACAAGTCCTGTACCACTCAGGGGGGCAGAATTCCCAGTAAGAGGAAAATGAGAGGTCCCTTACTATTCACCAATACCTGCTAAACTCTGCAGAAGCTCTATATGAGAGATTCCAGGACTGGAGCAGTATTACAGTCCCTATCCCCATGGAGCTCACCTCAGCCAGGCAACTCCCTCCTGTTCTACTAAATGCTAGAAGACTACTGAGTTACTCTAGAGACTGTCAGGAAATGAGGTGTTTCTATCTCCCACCAGAGAATTAGTATTCTCAATTTAAATTTTTCCTAATACTGTATTTGCTCATTGTTTATTTTATTTCAAACTATTTTCCTGCCTGAGCTAGAAATGGTTTAAAAAGCAAAATGTTGGCTATGCATCACCATAGCACAATTTCTTGTGATGGGAATAAACGCAGGGGGGTGGGGGGTGGAAGAAACCTGATTACTCCAAAGATATAGTCCCATCAGGACACCCTACCCCAACCCCACTAGGATACCAAAGAACCAAAATAGCACTCAGAACCTCATGAGCTCCACCCTTCTTCCAAGAAGACCCTAAATCCCAGCACATACAGCACCTAGCACAGGAGAAATGCTCAGCAGATAGTAACCTTGACAAACAAAATGACCAACTCAGAAGATCACAGATACTTGACATTTTTGAACCACTTACCTTTCTCGACATCTCTTTTGCAAATTCATTTACATAACAAGAATTATGAGCATCATTTGTGTGCCAAGCAATGTGCTTTGTGCTAGGGAACAAACACCACAGTGAGCAGGACACAGTTCTGGTCTGGAGGGGAGACTGTCAGATCAGCAGAAAGTCCTAATGCTAAGTACTAAGTGCAGCGAGAGCCAATGTGCCTCAGGGCGAGCCACACGGGGGACATGGGACACAGGGTGGGTGAGATAGTGCACAGAGAAAGTCTGCACCGAGTCTACCCTTGCTCCATTCCTGTCCTAGGATACTTGCCACCTATACCCACATACTCAAACAGTAACACCTTGGTCAGTGAGTAATAATCTTTGGGTCTTAAAAGAGGAAATATTAGGGTGGGCTGGGCACGGTGGCTCATGCCTGTAATGCTAGCATTCTGGAAGTCCAAGGCAGGTGGATAGCTTGAGCTCAGGAGTTTGAGACTAGCCTGAGCAATAGCAAGAACTCATCTCTAAAAATAGCCGGGCATTGTGGCAGGTGCCTATAGTTCCTGCTATTCAGGAGGCTGAGGCAAGGATCTCTTGAGCCCAAGAGTTTGAAGTTGCGGTGAGCTATGACGTCTCAGCACTCTATCAGGGGGCAACAAAGTAAGACTCTACCTCAAAAAAAAAAAAAAAAAAAAGAATTAGAGGGCGGTGCCTATGGCTCAAGGAGTAGGACAATGGCCCCATATACTGGGGGTGGCAGGTTCAAGCCTGGTCCCAGCCATAAGAACTGCAAAAAAAAAAAGTAGGAAATGCAGATTTCCACATGATAGCAAGTAAAGCCAATGCAAGGTCCTAGTGCCCTTGTGAACACAGACTGTGCTTCATCTAGTAGAGTACTGTGAAACAAAGCAGCTAAGTCTTCGTTATGTTTTAACCAAATGCCCTGGATACTCCTTTTTAAATTGTAGAACAAGGAAAACTTGATTATGATTCACAGAATCATCAGGTAAATTTTCTATCTCTATATGAAGAAATAGTACACTCTTCATACCAAATACCCAAAACACCTCAACGATGAATTGTGTCATTATGGATACCTGGCATTTCTGCCTCAGTGACGTCTGCCTCTGCAGGTTTATTAGTAAGAACTCCCTTTCACGTTTTAACCAAACATACAGCAGAACTCACTGTCACCTTTGCAGGATTTCAAGAAAAAGTATTCCTGAGAAGTTTAGCGTGTAAAAGTTCATTTCCAAATGCTTACCTGGAACAGTGTGTTTGGTCCCTGCAGTCTGGCAGGACTCAGTGGAGCAACCGGACTCAGGCTGCTCCAGAAATGTATGCTGGACAGCAGGGGACTTGGGGTCAGGAGCAGTCCGTTTGGTGTCTGTGAAGCAAAGCAAACAGACTTTTTGATACAGGTTCATCTGCCTGCAGCCATGATCAACAGCAGCAGAGTGGATAGGTGTGCTGGGCGTAGGCCAACAAACAGCCTCATCAGCTCAGGCAGATCTCGGCAACTTTATTTCTATGAGGCTGTCAACAGTTTATTTTTAATTTTCTTCAATGCTAATTGTATAAAGGAAAGAAATATTGACAAGTTACCTTCCCTAAGCATTCTGGTGGAAAACTCATTCTACCCGAACAGTTTACCTTCATGAGCTCCCCTGCCTCAGATTAAACAGGAAGAGTTAGCGCATAAGAAAACAGGATCCCTGGGCTCAGCACCCGTAGCACAGTGGTTATGGCGCCAGCCACATACACCAAGGCTGGCAGGTTTAAACCCAGCCTGGGCCAGCTAAACAGCAACAACAACTATAACAAAAAATAGCTGGGTGTTGTGGCGGGTGCCTGTAATCCCAGTTACTTGGGAGGCTGAAGCAAGAGAATCAGTTAAGCCCAAGAGTTTGAGGTTGCTGTGAGCTGTGACGCAATGGCACTCTACTGAAGGCGACATAATGAGACTGTCTCAACAAAAAAAAAAAAGAGAAAGAAAGAAAACAGAACCCCATGAAAGGGCTTTATCTCTTCTTACCTATATTTTCTTAGTTTTCTACAGTGTACATCTATTACTTGGGTTACAAACACATTTTTTAAAAGCCTCCCAAGCTTCACTATCTTCAACAAGTTTAGGATTTGCTGTTAAAATAGCCTGTTGCGGCTTCTTTAGAAGCTCTGAGCAGGGTTTTCCATGTTCCGCTCTGGACGTGGAGTTGATGAGAGTCCATCGTCCGGCAGTGGTTTGGGAGGAGGGGCCTCCTTGTCAGCCTAGGTGTAAAGCCAAGGCTGGGGTTGCTTGGGAGAGCACCACGGACTGCACTAGCATGTGCGCAGGGGTTCTGGCACACAAGCCAGCCAGCGAGCAGAAGGAATAACCAGCCAGCTGAGAATCCGTGGAGGCCTGCCGCACCTCGGGTGACTAGGAGCCCCTCAGGGGCTCTGCGATGTCAGCGAGGCACTCTGTGTAAAGCACCGCAGCAGACAGGCCCAGCCTTCAGGCTGCATCATACTGGACACTAATGTGTTATTTTTTCTTAGAATTGGCCCCTGTAGCGTCATTAATTACCAAGAGCATTTGACTTAGACTGACATTGAAAGGTCTGCTCTGTTTAGCAGAATGGAAACACACATGCAAAGCTCCTCTGTGAAGCTACTGAAAGTAAACACATTTACACCAGATTACCTGAATGATCAGTTCACGGTATTTCCTACATACTGAATGACCTATGAAGTTAGCAGGATAAATACACGTCTTGAGTAAGCTTCCCATTTGTTCTAGTCCAAGGCAATTTCACAAGTATGCCACACCATCTGGCCTAATAGTTAAAAATTAACAGCTCAGCATGAGCTCTACCAGGGTTCCAATCTCAGAATTGCTGCTAACTACCTACGTGACCCCAGGAGGCACGTGATGGACCCTCTATGCCTCAGTTTCCTAATCCGCAAAATGGGGATAATAAAAAGTACCTATAATTACAGGTTCTTAGTATGTTCCTGGCACACAGAAATGCTGGGCTAGCGTTAAAGACTGTTCTCAGGCTCAGTAGTTCCTAAGTATTTTCAGACGAATAAACAGTAATTAAAAGTGTATCTGACATACTAAATGCATTTCATCTATTTATGAGAGAGATTCTCAACTGCATTTAGAAAAATACTTAACGCTCTAAAACAAACTCCACTGAGTCAGATGGAACTTTCTGGCTCCTCTTAGTTGTGTTAGGCTCAAGTCCACAAGTTCAGGTGAGAACTACTATTTGCATGTTACTCTGGGGCAAAGTTCCAACCACAGTGTGTCACATTAACCCGTAATGACCAGTGTGAACAGGGCCTTCTGATTTGCCCATCAGTCAAAGTTCTCAAAGCACTTCAGAGACAATGAGTCTTTGGAACCACAAAACATAGCTATTCCTTCACCCATGGCCATAAATACACACCCATTCCTTTCTAATCCTCTGAGCAATAAATAAGGTACAGAATTTATATTCCCATAGTCTAAAATTTGCACCCATGTCTGGATTTGAGACGTTTGCACATTTGTTTCTAAGGGATACAGGATGTACTCAGAATGCAGTAGCCTTCTGTTTCTCGTGTTTAACATGTCTGAAATGTCTCCTATAATTTATGCAGATAAACACTGTGAAATGACTTCATTCCTTCCTCTACCTCCCATCCTGTTCTCCCTGAAGATCCTGTGGCCTTAAAGAAAGAACGATTTGCTTGCTTTTTTAAGGAAAGTTCCTATAAAGCCTGCCCTGGGTTATCTCCTGGAGGCTCTGTCCATGTGGCCCCGGGGGTCGGGCAGGGTAGGCTGAGCACTAGAGAAGCCACAAGACACCTGCTTCCTTTCCTTCCCCAAAGACCAGCATGGCCCATGAGGGGGGGCTCCTGAACCCACAGGCTGTCAGGGAAGGAGATGCCCGGGGGCAACTGGCACTCAACTTGCAAGAGGGACAGGGGACAACCTCCTCCCAGTGTCCCTTTTCATTCTCACACTTAACACAGAGTCTTCTAAAATGCCAAACGGGGTGGCACCCCTGTGTATGGCCCTCTGCCTGGGTCACGTCCTCTTAACACCTCCTCCCTCATCCCCGGGCTCCCTGGGCTCCTCAAAATGCCACCTCCTCAAAGGAGACTTTCCCTATCTCGCCTCGACCAGATGGAATTCCTTCCCTCTGAATCTTCCTAACACTTTGTAACCACTTTTTTTCCTTAACATTTACTGTGTTCTGCCACATATGTATTGTGGTAATTTGCGTATTTCCTTATGCCAGTTTCCATACCCTCGCAAGTATTTGCTCGTCTTTATTCCCTCTGTAGTTCTCGGCTCCTAAACACTAAAGCAGTCAGCAGCTCTAAGTATGTCTTGTCCCTGGCACATCCCCCGTCCCGGCACATTCCCCTGCTGGCAGCAAACCAGCAGACCAGCACAGCCGCAGCTGCCCCCCAGCACACACTGGCCCCCATCACCCCTTGAGATCCGCCTCCCGTCACATCAGCAGCAGCATTAGATTCTCACAGGAGCGCCACCCCGACTGTAAACTGCACTTGCGAGGAGTCTAGTTTGTGCAGTTCCTTAGAGGTGCAGAGATAATGCGCTTGAATCATCCTGAAACCATATTCCGCACCCCGCAATCTGTGAAAAGTTATTTTTCATGAAACCAGTTCCTGCTGCCCTATTGCATATCTATTTTCCTTCGGTATGCCCACACGCTCAAACTTTATCACCTTCCCGCACCCAGCTTCTGACGACTTCCCTTTGTTGACAGTATCAGCGTTTATGCACCCCCCCAACTCATTAACAGAGTGCGGTATGCATCAGGTGTCAGAGACAAAGACAAAGCAGGACATGGTTCCTGCACTCACAGGGCCAAGAAGCACCAGCCTCCAGTCACCATCATGCAAAATGCCTCCCACCCACTGCAAGCTCCGGACATGGCTTCTGAAGACTTCCTTAAACTCACTTTCTTTCCTATTATCCCTTCATTTCCATTGCTGCTGCACCTAGGCCCCTGTCACCTCACAGATAGCATTCTACAAAAGCCACTCACCCAGTCCACCTGCCCCAGGCCTCCCTCCCCCATTCTGTACACTGTTACCAAATCAACTGCCTCAAAACATTATGACCATTCAAAATTCTTTCATAGTTTCAGGAAAAAATGGACAACCTCCTGAGTCACAACCCGAGGTTCCCCTGGACTCTGGCTTCAGACACTCCCTAATCTCCATACGTAGAATTTGCTTGATGTATCCTGAGCTCATGTTATATACACAGAGAACCCCAGAATTCCAGAATGGCCCTGACAGCTCAGCCCAGGCTTCCCTGGGTTACAGACCTTTTCCTCATCCATTTCCATGCCTTTAATCACCCTTTCCCTGCCAATGATGCCCTACCTTTCTAGATCTGAGTCTCTAGCCCCAAACGCTTTCCTTAGCTCCAGATGGATTTATTCACCTGAAGGTCCTACAGGCTCCTCAAACTCGAATGGCCCAAATTAGACCTTTAATCTTTCCCCCATGAGTTCATCCTTCCTCCCATGCTCCTCAGACTCAACCCCAATCTGTCCCACCCCCGATCCAGAGAGCCACCAGGTCCTGCTGCTAGACTCTCTTAAGTCTATCTCCCAGCCATGCCCTTCCCTGGCCCCCACCAGCACAGCCTTCCACCTGGAATACTACAATGGATCCTTAGTGGCCCTAGCCTGTCCCCTTCCCAATCCACACCATCAGGGTGATTCCTAACTCACAGTTCAGATGGTCATTCACATCCCTTCCATGCTGCCCACTGCCACTTCCTTTACTGTTGCAATTCATTCTCCCATGTAACTGAATTGCTGTACCTACCTCCCCTAGTCACAAAGCTGCCCATGCCTTTATGCCCTGCCCCACACTGTTCCTCTGCCTATAATGCCCTCCTCACTGCCAGAAGAAAACTGCTCCTTCAGCGCCCTGCCTAAGTTTGATCACCCCCTCTCCACGATGTTCTTCCCCATGTCTGGCACAGTTATTAACACTTCCTTCCCTGCTGTTTCCTCTGCATTGTATCTGAGATACTATCTGAAGCTACTGCAGGTAAGCTATGAGCTCCTAACTGGCAGGGACTATTTTACCCATTTGTGGAGCAGCTTAGCCAGGCCTGTCATAGCTGGGTCCTAAGGTCATGAAAACAGCATGGGTACTTCTGGTGTCCTTTCTAGGTCTTATTTTTAAAAAAAAATCAGACTCAGCGCTTGTAGCTTAGCAGTTAGGGCACCGGCCACATACACTAGGGCTGGTGGGTTCGAACCTGGCCAAACCTGGTTCGAACCTGGGTCTGCCAAACAACGACAACTATAACAAAAAAATAGCCAGATGTTTTGGTGGGTGCCTGTAGTCCCAGCTATTTGGGAGGCTGAAGCAAGAGACTTGCTTAAGCCCAAGAGTTTAAGGTTGCT
>CAUYON010184754.1:0-13227 GCA_963573935.1 Arctocebus calabarensis
TGGCTTTAGGCTGTATTTTTTAGACAGACAAGGCAAGTCTGGGGCCTGTGGGACACTTTTTACAAAGTGAATTGTTTGAATCAGCCTGTTGATTTAAAAAAAAAAAGGCTCGGCGCCTGTGGCTCAACGGGCTAAGGCGCCGGCCACGTACACCTGAGCTGGCTGGTTCGAATCCAGCCCGGGCCCGCCAAATAACAATGCCGGCTGCAACCAAAAAAAAAAAAAAAATGACTGGGCGTTGTGGCGGGCGCCTATAGTCCCAGCTACTTGGGAGGCGGAGGCTAAAGAATTGCTTACACCCAAGAGTGTGAGGTTGCTATGAACTGTGTTGCCACAGTACTCTATCCCGGGTGACAGCTTGCGGCACTGTCTCAAAAAAAAAAAAAAAAAAAAGAAAAAGAAAATACTTTAGGGGCGGCTCCTGTGGCTCAGTGGGTAAGGCGCCGGCCCCATATACCGAGGGTGGCAGGTTCAAGCCCCAGCCAAACTGCAACAACAAAAAAAATAGCCAAGTGTTGTAAATGGGCGCCTGTGGTCTCAGCTAGTGGGAGGCTGAGGCAAGAGAATCACCTAAGCCCAAGGAGTTGGAGGTTGCTGTGAGCTGTGACATCAAAGCACTCTACCAAGGGTTAATAAGTGAGACTCTGTCTCAAAAAAAAAAAAGACTAATTAATACTGAATCTAACAACTGAATACAAAACAAAGAATGCTTTACTTAAACGTAACAATTTTTCTATAATGTACTTGCCCTCTATTTTAAATGAGTTAGCATCTTTTAAGAAAAACATCTCAGTCTTTGACAAAACTGGTCTTTTGGAAAAGCTACTGTATTTATAAACATCCTCTCTGTCAATTCTACTGCAGCATTGCACATCTACCACGATGGTGCCAAGACACTTATACAACCCTTACAGCAGCTCTTACAGCTGTTACGGCACATTGCTCCGTGAAACAGAAAGATGCCTTGTTTCAATTTAGAAAAAGATGTTGTGATTCTTAAGAGATTTACCTGTTCAAGACAACTGCTGTGTATCTTCTTTCCACAAAAATAATTCCACACAAAATATTAGTAAATGGAGAAGGAAAATTTGTCTCTGGCTTCTCTTTTTCTTCAATTTCTTCATCCTCATCATCATCTTCTGAATCACTCCAAGACACATAATTATCCTGATTCCTATTATTATACCACTCAACACTTTCAAACTGCTGTCGCTCATACGGTTTATATTTGCGTAAGATTTCAAGCAGTTTTATTACTTTAGGAGTTACAAATTTCAGATCAAGTGAGGCAGGTGAGAAGTGCTCTTCACATAGTGCATGTATTTTCCTTAGGAAAGTGTCTGTAAACAACAAAAATTTCCTGTGCAGTTCCTCTTGTTCATGTTTGATGTACTTCTGTAGTTCTCTTACCATCATTCCAGCTACTTTATCTGCACACCAGGGACCCAGAACTACCAATACTGCACGACAGTCTGATAGTATCTACCAAAGAAAAAAAAGAAAAAAAATCCAAATGCTAAACAATAATCATACAGCAAATTCATAAGGTGTTTGACTAGGATATAAGTTATCTTCAAATGGTCCCTTCGAAATAAATTTACTCCACCAGTATAAAAAGAGAAAAATTGAGGTTTGTTTCCTAAGGTTGGGGAGAAAGGGCCAATGGTCTTTTCATGCTCCACTATCATAGTATGTACATGCATGAAACCATTTCTTTTTTCAAAAGATGCGAGTGTATAAAGTTAAAAAAAATTTTAGATCTGTGATTAGTGAGGATTACAACAGAGTCATTTAGTTCCTGCCAAACTATGCAAAGAATTAAATAGCAGATCAATGTTACTTTAGGTATCAAAGAAGAGCAATATGATTTTCCCTGAACTTCATTTTCCACTATATTAAACATTAAGAACAGAAAAACTAGGAACAACTATGGATGAATTTTGACCGGTCTACAGCAAGCCCCTTTGTGTGCAATGGTTAGACTGTTCTAAAACCACTGCACAACCATCCCCTGTTATTATTTCAAAGAAAACATTTGAAATTATTATTTAGGTCAGATGTACCTGACCTAAATAGGCCAGGGATCCTCAATTTTAAAATCTCAGCTAAATCTAGATTCTGATACTGGGCCCTCCCAAAAGTGCCAAATCTTGGAACTCCAGCTCAAAGCCACATGAAAGTCCACAGCCAGGATAACTGAGGGAACGGCAGTTCTGCAAGCAAGCAGAAGACATATTGAGTTGAATATGGACTTATCAAGGATTCGAAGATCCTTCCCTAAATATCAGAACTAAAAAAAATAATTCAAACACCGAGAAAAGTCTAGGCATTCCTGCTCCAGAAAAAAAAAAATCAGCAAGAGAGAAATTAAGACCCACATGTAACATAATGTTAACATTCGCAAATGATTGCAAAGTCCTAGGGCGGTGGTTCTCAAGCTTTACTGCATCAGATCATTGGTGAGCTTGTCAAAACTCAAAACTCAGGACTTTTCAAATCTCATATCTCAGTTCTGAGGATCCTATCCAGATGCTGCTGGTGTGGGCTTCATGCTTTGAAGACCACTGTCCTTAGAAATCTATCAGAGCTGTTCCACTCAGGGACAATAGGCTCATATCCAGTTACACACACTAGGAAATAGTGGAAGAATTAATTTAGTTCAAAGGTAAAAACCAGGATCTAACTCACCTGACTAAATACAAAACAAAAAAAAAATTGGACTCATTCCTTACACTTAAACAACCATAATATGAATCCTAACTAATCTCTTTAAATAAAGGAGGTTTACACTTAATGACAACGTCAAGCAAAGTAAACTCAACCTAATATGGTACGTTCATCAAAAAATGTCCAAGGAGATAAAAACACCTTAAACTAAAATGTATTAAAAGCCTCATTAGAATCATATTTTCATTTTAATATTAAAACTAAATAGAAGCTTTAACATATTTACTACACTTACTTTGTATGTGCTTACCTGTTTAGAAATTAAAGTTGAATGTACAGATATATTACAGTCATTGATAAAATTAAGTGCTTCTTCTAATTCCATCAGCAGTTTTTCATAAAGCCCACTTCTATCAGTGAATGGTCCACAATCTACCACAATCTCACATGGCTGAGAAGTATACCTTTAAGATCAGAAACTAAAGTTGTCAACATTGCAAATAGTGAAAACCTAACTAATTTTAATTTAAAAACAGATGTTTTAAAAAACCAAAGAAAAAAGCTGAGATGCCAAGAAAATACGCCAAAATTTCAGAAGTGGGGTGAGATTTTAGGTGTTTCTTCTAATTATCACTCTTTTATATTATTGGATTTCTTCACAATAATTATGTGACTTTTTTATAAACCAGTAAAATATTATTTAAAAGATGTTTTCAAAAGGAAAGAGAAGAAGAGGGAAAAGAAGGAAATACAAATTGAACATTCACAACATTCCAAAGCATTTTGCTGGGAACTTGACAAACCTTCCCACTTAACCCTCACACAGGGAGAATTATAAAGGAAATGAATGTTTGGAGACAATTAAAGATTCTGTTTTAGCAAAATTCAGAACTGCCTTCCTCTGAAGGTTCTATCAGCTAAATCTCGCTGCCTCCTCATGGATATCTTTTTACCTTCTTTTATTAAAACTCACTCCAGGATTATGACCTACCTAGTTATCTAAACAAACAAACAAACCCCCTCCAACAATAACAACACAAAAACCCCCAAACCGTCCTAGTTTCAGTTTATATACCTAATCAGGATAAAAAAGCAGACTCACAAATGCCTTCTCTAAGTGGTACTCACTTTTATCTGTACAGGTTGAGTACCCATTGTCCAAAATGCTTAGGACAAGAAATATTTTGGATTTCAAATATTTGATAGATCTTGGAATATTTATACGTACATAATGAGATACCTTGGGGATGGGACCAAAATCCAAACACAAAATTCATTTACGTTTCATATACATATCATACACATTTTATACACAAAATAAGTTTGACTGTGTTTTGACCTTAATTCATTATGTGAGGCAGGGATGGAATTTTGCACTATGGCATCATGTCAGCACTCAAAAGGATTTTGAGGATTTTGGAGCATTTCAAATTTCAGATTTTTTGATTAGGGATGTTCAAGCCATATTGTTTGTCTACCAGGTCTCAAGGAATTACTACATGAAGTTGATACTCAAAAAAATTTGCAAATAGATTTCACTATTATCACAGGATTTTTCTGTTTTGTTGTTTAGGTTAAGACTTTCATCTTTTGGCATCTTAGGCATTGGCCAGCATGACAAACAAGTATATTCATAAAAAGAAACAATTATTTCTCAGAAGCAAAAATAAGGATGGGAGTACTGCTTATGAGCAGGAATGAAGGGGAGTTATCATTAAATTTATCCATTTCTATACTATTTGAAACTGTTAGCATTTGCAAGTATCACTTTTAATTGATTTTTAATATCTCATCAGGAAATTCCAACTTTTATTTATTTCTGGTATTTCTTAGGACTTTTCATACATTTCATAAAATATGACAACCAGAATAGCAAATATTATAAAAGCACATATGATGATTTTAATTAAGGACAAGAAATATAGTAAAGATATACTTAAATAGTATAGATTTCATTTTTCTTAATCCAAATCAGAATTTATACTTAACCAAAAAGTTAACATTTGAAGAAATCAGGTAATGCTTTAACTTTGTGCCCCCAAACTTCAAGTAATACAGGCCAAGCCCTCTAACTGCTGTCAGACTAAAGCAAAAGGATAGCCCTTTATTTCTACAGCATAGTGATGGCTCAGGAAAGTCAGAAATAATATGTCCTAAAGGTCACAAGATTTGTGTGTACTTAATACGGCATTTGAACCTTAAGTTTGATGAATCTATAATGTTCCTTCTTTTTCTCATTCCACAATGAGAACTTTTCCCAAAATTCCTACTAATGCCAGACATAATTTCAAGGTGTTTTTTACATGTCAATGTAACTGATCAAAGAATCCCATGAAACCACTGTAAATGCCATTTTACAGGTTCAGGGAAATAAGTGACTCATCCGAGGTCATACAAATTACAACTAGTGGAATTACATTCATACCCATGTCTAACTCAACTTCATAACCTAAGAAATCAGTCTTTTCTCTTTATTATGACTATCCTAAGAACCACTATTGGGTAATCTTTAGTCTTATTTAACGCTACAGTTCTAGGTCACAACAACAACAAACAACAGTTGTGTTCTAGGTCACAACAACAACAAACAACCATGCCTATTGACAAAGAAGAACACAAACTTATTGTTAAAGTTCCCAGTCCTTGACAATATTAGCAAACAAGAAAAGCTGACACTTGTGCAATATAATCAATCTCTTATGGCAAAAATGCCCCCATCAGATACTCTCCATGGAAAGAAGGTTAAGTTCTTGAACTTGAAGGTTAAGTAAAGGTTAGGTTCTTGAACATGAAGGTTAGGGAACTATACTTTTTGACATAAAGAATGCTTAGTCTTGCTCATTCCTTTAAATAGCCATTTGTTCACTGAAATAGGTACTATTTGCAAGGCACTATAAAAGACACTGAAAGCTTAATATTGGTTACAACTCATCTCATTAAAGCCAAGTCAATTGTGTGCATACCTGTCTAAGACTACCAGGTCAGTTGCAGTTTCAGCATTACTCTTAAGAATTTTCTCCAGTTTCTGAATCTTTTCTTCCAATTCCTCTGGATCACATTTTCCATTTAAAATGGAAGCAGTTAGTCCCAAAATGCGAGGACATGATGGACAATTTTCACAGAGCTAACATAATAAAATACACCGATAGTAAAGACTTCATTTTGCAAGCCCACCACCTTGCAAATAAGAGAGACATCACCTTATTAAAACATATCAAAATCATTAACAAATACTAAAAACCAATTTATTCAGTGGAAACACCACTATGCCAAGGACATGGAATTACTATGGTTTAAAAGTTCTGTTTTTCAAAAACACATAATTAGACATATTACAAAAGATTATATGTACTTTATTTTTATTATATCTCAAAGCTTATTATAGATTTAAATGAGTATTAATTTTATCTTCAGTCGTACATATACTAGAACCAAGTTCCCAATACTGGGTAACTAAAATGATTGCTTTTGAAATCTTTAAAAAACCTGCATTTAGGCTTGGCGCCTGTGGCTCAGCGGGTTAAGGCGCCAGCCACGTACACCTGAGCTGGCGGGTTCGAATCCAGCCTCGGCCTGCCAAACAACAATGACGGCTGCAACCAAAAAATGGCCAGGCATTGTGGCGGGCACCTGTAGTCCTAGCTACTTGGGAGGCGGAGGCAAGAGACTCGCTTGAGCCCAGGAATTGGAGGTTGCTGTGAGCTGTGATGCCACGGCACACTATCCAGGGTGAAAGCTTGAGGCTCTGTCTCAAAAAAAAAGAAAAAAAGCCTGCATTTACTCAGTAATTTGACTAAGAATAATTAAGACTAATAAAGTCTAAAAACTTACCTTCATAATTTCTCGATAAGGATGATCTAGGATTGCAAGATGACACTCATCAAACACCAAAAGGTTAATGTCCGACAGTGGTAAGTAGCCATTTTTCAAAACATTCAAGGCAACGTAGCAAGTCATAATGAGAACCTAAAATAAAATCGGCATCAGTATACAAAATTATGCCATTCACCTGCCCAGATGGACAGTACTTATATAAAATCAGAACACAGAACCATTGCACTATAAGTGAGGATCAAGAAATTCATTAGTCAAAATTACAACAAAAATTTTACAAAATATACAAAAATGTATATAATTTCATACATTGAAACCAAGAATAAAATTCAAAAAACATTAGAAAAGACTACAGGAAAAAATTCTTGGTAATGGTGACCATATCTTTATAATATTTCTACTAACTCTACTTCAAAATTTTTGGTTCTCTCAGTCATATTTTGACTGATGAGACCTATTGATTTAGGCAAATCACAAAACAATTTACCCTGTTAATTTTTTTTTTTTCTGGTGAACTTCTGAAAGAAGACACAGACTAAATGTTCTTTTTTGAGCTTACCACTGTGTGGACATTTAAATGCTTTATTAATGAGAACTTAATCCAGTATATGAGAAATACTAATAGACTATGAGCTGTTCAAGGTTAGTTACAGAGCATCTCTTTTTTTTTTTTTTTTTTTGCAGTTTTTGGCCAGGGCTGGGTTTGAACTCACCACCTCTGATATATGGAGCTGGCTTCCTACTCCTTTGAGCCACAGACGCTGCCCCCAGAGTATCACTTAAACCACTTTGTATCTGTCAACACCAACCAACAGAAAGCCTCAACATGCTACCTACTTAGAAATGTGAGTTAGAGAGAATCCCATCAAAGACCTCAACCAAGAAATTTATGCTAGTTCAAGACATTTAACTCAAGAGTAAACTTTTTGTGAAAGCAGGTTATCTGTAAGTTGGAAATAAGTCATATGAATTTATGTTTTCAAGCAAGTAGATCACACTGAAAGCTGTTTCTTTTCTACAAAGTAAGAGCAACAAAAATTAGTAAGTTTATTTGGTTTTACGATGAGAACTGCAGTAAAAAGAACAGCGCGCAATGACTAGCTTTTAAGCTGACAGAGTACAAGAAAGTAGTGTTTTCATACTTATTGCTGCAACCAAGGCTACAGATCATCTTACAAACCAAGTCAAGGACTTGTAGGGATTTACAGAGTGAAATTTCTCTACAAGTCTTACCTGGTGCTTAGTAAACTCTTGGTTCCATCTCTCTTTTGTCCAAGATGCATTTACTTCTAGGTTTGAGTATTCCCCAACCTTGAGATCTGAATGAGTTCTGACAGCTGATACTTGTTGAGCAACCTGGTTTGCTGATTACAAATATAATACTCCATGTAAATAAAAGAAATCTTAAGCTAGTTGGCTGTCTGGACAGCTAATGATTAATAGTTATAGAAATCATTATTACTATATATTAGACCTAAATACCATTTTTTAAAATAGCCAATTTAAAATCACAGTTCCAAAGTTAATCTCTGAAATACACTTTCCTAGACTCATCACCTCTTTTTTTGTGACTCATTTCAAAGAACCTCAAACTACCCTCTCCTTTCTTCGTTACAATTGATTTCCTCTAACCTAAGCCTATACTTTCTAGGCTAGAATGGCAAGCACTCCAGATTCAATTTCCTGCTTTATTCAATAAAATCAGATTCCTTCACAAAGAAATAAGACAATCTAATACATATGTTAACCACATAGCTATGTTGAGATAACCTAAAAATAGGGAGAGGAGTAACATGAAAATGTCAGAACCCTGTGAGTTTAGAGTCTCAACTTAAATTTTTTATTTTGACGTACATTCCCAAACATACAAAAATCAGCATTTTAAAATCTCATCGAATATCTAACTTGTAAGCATATAACTTACTTTCTACAACTGGTCATGTGTATAGCAAAATCATAAATCAAAAAATTACCTATCCATAATTAACCACCTTTTCAAATGCTTTGGGAAGCTAAAACATCAAGAACAAAGATGACTTGGACATCTTAGACTTGATCCCAAAAGTAATCCATGCACATGAAATTCAAACTTAGAACATTTAAGAGAAATATTATAAAGAAATAAGACATAATACTTCTGCTAGCAGAGCTTTAATAAGCATATTATTTGTTAACTGCTCTTCACTTTCAATAATTTAACTTAATACCACCCACAGAGAAAATCTGCTTATCCATAAGATCTCATCAAATTTCCTCCACACAATCTGACAAAATAATTTTTTATTACCAGAGTTGACCAAGAACACTGTCCTTTTTCCATTTCTGTTGAAGTCTCCCCTGATCTGATAGGACAGCTCTTTAGTGAGTAGTACTGCAATAAATGTCTTCCCTGAGCCAGTGTTTAAACAGACGATGGTATTATGATCCAGAGCTGCTTCAAGCAGTTCAACCTAGAATATGGTGGGGAAAACAAAGATCATATATTTCTTAACTAAGTACAAACTTTAGAAAATCCATTTTGTTTTAACTTAGGAAATTGCATTGTTTTCTAAAATCTTCCTCTAATAACTTGACCACAAAAATATCCTTTCTATATCTTTAGACAAGAACAGAGGAATAAAATGTTTGCTATATATAGCTGTGCAGTGTAAATATAATGTTGAAAAGGCTTTTATAATTTCCTTAAAAATTATTTTTGCACACACAGAATACTTCTCTGGAATAATATGAAGGACGAAACTTAGAATAAGCATGGTTTTGCCAGTTCAAGGTTGAGCATTTTAAAACTAATCTAGATTCTTATCCAGCTCTTTAGGACAAACATACCCAAGTGGACATTCAGGAACAGTAAAGTTTTCGGGGAGGGGGGGGAGAATAAGGAACTTCACAAATAAAACTATCAAATCCAATTACCCAGTAGATGTTAGAAAAGAAAAGAACTATTAAGGATAAAAGTGTTTTGAATGAGAAAATTAATTAGAAGACAGAGCCTTGAAAGGGTAAATGAGTTTTATGTAAGTTTAATGTACTCTATTTTAGTGAAGAATGCTCCAGTATTAGTGTACGCATTAGTACCTGATATTTTCTTGGCGTATAAATGTTATCATGAATTGCTTCTTGTTGCCATGGCAGTCCAAAGAAAGGACCCATTGGTGAGGAAGCAGGGGTCATGAGCTGCAGGCCTGCCATGCTGAGGGGTTGCAAAGCAGGGCTTTTCATTCATCCAGTGTTTCTTTCATTGCATTTTTGTTCTAGCACAGCTTACTACAAAAGGAAAAAAGAATACCATTACACAACCATGCAGGGTTAAAAACAAAAGAAAGCACAGAAACAAGAGAAACATAAAATATCACTCCTTTGAGCTTTTTCAAACTCTTCCTATAATTGTTATAGCTTTTTCTCGACGTAAGAGGATCATTTTAAAAGTCAAATTTTTTATATCTGACCCAGCAACTCTATACCTAGAAATTTGTCTAAAAGAATCAGAAAGCTTTAGAGAGAGAAATATATATATATAGTTGATTACTTAAAAATAAATAACTTTTAAACCTATTTATTAAAAATCAGCTAAATTATGGTATTGCTCTATAATAGTATACACTGAATACAATAAGAATATACATCTCTATTTACTGATATAATACGCACCTTTAAAAGAAAATATGTATAGTATGTCTTGTTCAATGTATATGTACTTATAAAATAAATATATTCCAAACATTCTTTGTTATATGATATTATGATTGATAAAATGATGACTCTATGTGTGGAAGGCAGTTAGCACTATGCCTACAACACAGAAAAGATTCAAATGCCTGAAAAAATTATGTCAATTTATCAAAAGACCACAAATACAGGTCTTTTTTCTCAATTGAAAACTTAAATATATATCTTTAAAATTATACATATCTTAGGTAAATTTTTTTAAAAAGCACTCATTCTGTGAAATAAACATTTTTTTCCATGGTATCTAAGCACTCTTTTGTATTTAATATAGTTTTCCCCACACACATAAATTCAGTTAGGTAAAATAACAAAAACTGAACTCCTAACTTGTGAATAGAGGGTTAAGGTTTCAAATCTCTTTTTGAAAGTCTAGCACTAGCTTTCCTGACAGTTGGCAGAATTTTCTCTCCTGTACTGCTTTGGAGTGAGTATTCACTACTATTAATCTATGAAACTATAAGACAGAATCCAGCTCTTTATTACTTGACAATCAAACCTTTTCAATCTCCTGACATGTTAAATTCATAGCCGTAGTACAACACATAAGTTATTGCATCTAATTCAACAAAAGAAACTCAAGTATAGAGTCTCTTCAATGCAGAGGCACAATACTGAACTCTAATATCAGAACTTAATTCAGTTGACAAGAACACAGCATCCTGCTACTAAAAAGTACCATCTAAGTGGTGCAAGGGCACACCACTAGGAGCTAAGGACCTCAGCAAGTCTGTGGACCAAAGATCACAATCACTCTCCTACTCAGAGGAAGGTAGCAAGCAAAGAAACTATCAAGCCATTATTCTCCTTGTATCAAAGAGAACTGTGTTCGTTAGGAGAAATAATCTGCTCATTCTCTACTGAACAAAAGCCCCAACAGCCCATTTTTTTTTTTACCCCATACAGAGTATCCACTTTTCTAAATTCTTCAGCCCCCCAGGATTTGCAGGACCATCAAACTTCTTTCTCAACACAATTGCCAAGAATCCCATGTTGAAGTGTAGTTTACCTAATTTCCTGAAATCAATAGGCCACTCTGAAGGCCAAAGGCTATATAATCCACAACCATTCTCATGGTACCTCTATAATTCTCCTTCATGGCTAAAGGCTGACGAGGACAGTGATTTTCATACTGGTGTGCTGTAAGAGAATCTGAGGTGTGCAGTGAAAAAATTTAAAGATCATTAATTAAATTATTTTCAAAAGAAGTTCAAAGCACACTAAGTATATTCTTTTTCACCTTTTTTTTTTTTTGAACATAATTTAAATATGCTGCAGAAATTTAGGTTCAAGCGTGCCATGAGATAAAAAGGGTTGAAAAACCACTGGACCAGGACTATTCACCCAGAAGTGTGACCCCTCACTTTTCACCCAGACTTGTCAAAGGCATGGTAGAAGGCATCAGGAAACAGATATAAATCCTGCTGGTTGACAGAAATATAAAACAAAGAAACAAAGAGGGCAGTGATATATAAACACACATCTTTCCCTATTCTCTAGAAACCAGGTATACAGGAACCAGCAGCTTGCCTCCCTATGACCATTATTATTTCTTCTCATACAGATAATATAATAATTAATAATGCCAGAAAAATAACCTAAAAAGCAAATGAAGAATGTCCTATTTTTTTTAAAGGTGGAAGAACATATTGTTCAAAAAAATCAATGTCATAAAATACAAAAATAAAACTATGAAAATGTTCCAGAATTAAGGAAAATTATAAAGAAATATAACAACTACATGTAATATTTGGTCTCAGTCTGTTTGACCGATGAGGTCCTCTACTGGAGGCAACAGTGCTATAAAGGATTTTTTTTTTAGTTGAGACTGGCTATACTGGCTCGGCACCTGTGGCTCAACGGGCTAAGGCGCCAGCCATGTACACCTGAGCTGGCGGGTTCGAATCCAGCCCAGGCCCATCAAACAACAATGATGGCTGCAACCAAAAAATAGCCAGGTGTTGTGGCGGGCGCCTGTAAGTCCCAGTTACTTAGGAGGCGGAGGCAGGAGACTTGCTGGAGCCAAGGAATTGGAGGTTGCTGTGAGCTGTGATGCCACAGCACTCTATCCAGAGTGACAGCTTGAGGCTCTGTCTCAAAAAAGAGAGAGAGATTGGCTATACTGAAGGTATACAGCATGCTGTTTTGATATACATATATATATAGTGAACTGATTACTATGGTCGAGATAATTAATATATCCATCTCTTTCCAGTTACCATTTTCTGGCTTGGCAGGAACACTTAGATCCATTCTCTTAGCAAATTCAAGTATATAATCCAGTATTATCAACTACAGACTCTATGCTACACATTCAGTTATACAGGCTGTCTAAACTTACTCAGCCTACATAACTGAAACATGGTACCCTGTGACCAACATCTCTCCATTTCCCTGTTATTTCCCCACCTTGTAATCACCATTCTACTCTCTATAAAAATTCTTACTTTTTTAGATTCCATATGTGAGATTATGCAATATTTACCTTTCTGTCCTTGGCTTATTGGTTGATTCAATATTTTGGCTACTCTGAATAATTGTGCAATGAACACACAACTACGGGTATTTCTTAAGAGACAGTAGCCTCATTTATAAAGAACATTAGTACTTTTTTGGGGGGGGGACAGTATCACTGTCTCACCCTGGGTGACATTAAATTCCTGGGCTCAAGTGAACCTCCTGCCTCAGCCTTCCGAGTAGCTAGGATTATAAGTACCCGCTGCCACACCTAGCTAATTTTTTCTTTCTTTTTTTATTGTTTTTATTATTAAATCATAGCTATGTACATTAGTGCGATCAAGGGGTACAATGTGCTGGTTTCGTATACAATCTGAACTATTTTCATCAAACTGATTAACATAGCCTTCATGGCATTTTCTTAGTTATTGTATGAAGACATTTGTATTCTGCATTTAGTAAGGTTTGCCTGTAGCCCTCTAAGATGCACCGTAGGTGTGGCCCCACCAATTACCCTCCCTTCACCCCAAACTCACCCCTCCCCTC
>CAUYON010184756.1:0-14644 GCA_963573935.1 Arctocebus calabarensis
TATCAATGTCTTTATATAGTGATCAAGAAAATGCCATGAAGGCTATCTGTAACAGTACGATCAAAATATTTCTGATTGTATATGAAGCACATTGTGCCCTATGATTGCACCAATGTACACAATTAGGATTCAATAAAATTACTTAAAAAATATGGATGTATTTTACCAAAAGAACAAAAATATTCCAAATTTAACTTGCAGTATTTTTTAAAAACACACTCACCACATTTCTGTAGTTTCTTTTTAAAAATCCCTTGTTTCACTTCTCCCTTTGAACACGCCTATTCTCTTGACCAGTAGTATCAAGTTTCCAGCCTTCAGGTCTCTGGTTTGAAATCCATGGCCTGGAAATGTTTTAAATGAAACAGAACCTTAGATAAATATGAAATGGATACAGACAAGGAGACCTTTGGGTGGTGTGACTGCTTTCTGATTCGTGTTCGTTTGGCTTTTCCAATTTTTTTGCCCTGAACATATATAATTTGCTTTATGAGTAAAGTAAAAAATTAATAATTAAACACAAAGCACTTCTTTTAGTCACCTCGCTTTGGGTACATCACCACATCTAAGGCCTTTGTTGCCTTATTGGTTATCAGCACTATTAAATTCCATGATGGTAGGAGCACTGTGGCTTTCTTTCTCCCGTATATCCAGCTCCACAGTGAATGGCGCAAGGTCGGCCCTGACACTACTGAACAGTGGTTTGAAACGCCTGCATTCTCTTAGCCAGCCTTCTCTGAACACCTCTCAGTTTGGTAGAAGCCCTCGTAAACAGGTTCCCAGAAATACTACGCAATTCTTAGAAGAGAAATACTACTCAAATTCTTTGCTTTCTTTGGTCTTAATAGTCTCTTTTCCTCAACTTTGTACTGAAAGGGAGTGATGTGGCAAACTGGGCTGCGTCAAGCAGAATTCCTCTTCCTCCTCCAAAGAAGACCATTTAGAGATGAACATTTTTTGAGACACCTGTTTCCTTTCAACTGGGATGACGGAGAAGGCTTGATTGAGAGAAACGCCAATCGTGTCATGAGGCAGATGGATTAATTTTCTAATGTTTCTCTTCTGACAGTAAATCTCAAGTTTTACTTCTAGGCTTAGCAAAATATTTTTAGAAATATCATTTGTTCAATAGAGATGATGTGCTTTACTACTTCTTAGAGCAAACCATTGATCCCTATCACTGTGGCATTAGGTAGGCCTCACCAATCATCCAGGCATCTGCCCTCTGCCTCAAATAAATCACTGACAGAGCAGAGAAGAAAAGGGAAACACCATTTGGAACTATAGAGTAATATTTTGCAGTTTCTCTATTTATTACATTTCCTTTCACTTAAACACACTGGTTATTCTAATTTCTTTTGTAATTTCCTCTTGGGAACTTCTCTCATAAAATACATTTAGCACAGTACAAATTTTCCCAGCTGGTATTTTTCACTTCTTGAACAGTTCTGTATAGACTCATGCTCCCTATCATCTAGAGTGAATTAAAAATGGTAGGTTTAGCAATGATATACAAAATGTAGAAACTTTACATGTATGTGTATATGTGTACATGTGTATATTTATTTAATTTTAAAGTTGTTACTTCAAAACTTTTCAGTTCTCCACCTTGAAAATTTTCATCTACTTTGTTTACATCAATTTTATTTATTTACTTTTTTATTTATTTGTAGAGACAGAGTCTTACTTTATCACCCTCGGTAGAGTGCTGTGGTGTCATAGCTCACAGCAACCTCCAACTCCTGGGCTTAGGCGATTCTCTTGCCTCAGCCTCCCGAGTAGCTGGGACTAGGCGCCCACCACAACACCTGGCAATTTTTCTGTTTTGCAGTTCGGCCGAGGCTGGGTTTGAACCCGCCACCTTCAGCATATGGGGCCCTACTCGACAAGCCACAGGCGCTGCCCCTACATCAATTCTATTATCAGGAATACATGGATAAAAGTATTTAAATATAAACTCCCTTCAAGCTCCTTAGTATTACCCACTATTGCTGGAGGCTTCCTTCCTGGGCACAGAAAATTTCTCTTTCTTTCCTTCTACTTTATTCTACAAGGTTTTCCTTCCCTCAGGCCAGGGCAACACCATACTCCTGGAGTTTTCTTATGACAAAGGACAGAATGGGGATAAATGCTGACCCTCAATGCCAGGACTCATAATAGACAGTCACGTGAAGGTTGAACCAGTTTTCACAGTGGTCTCTGTTCCTAATCATGGAGATCTGTGGCTACCCATAACTGCCATCTTGCCTTGAGAAAGAGTTTGGCTTTCACAAAAAAAGAAACAAAAATCAACGAAACCTGATTCTAATAATTTCACCTAAATGCAATCCTTTTCTGTTTTACTACCTCCACAGAATCCCAGTCACTTTATTCCCAGCCACAAAAAGAAAGGCTGGAGAGATAATGAAAGGAAGTCAGAACAAGTGAGTGGAATAACAAGTTAATATAATAAAGCAGAAAAGAACCAAAAATCTGATTAGTAAGGGGAAAATTCCTATTGCAGTGGCACATCAACTAAGGTAGAACAAACTTCGATAGTAAATAGGCCCCAAAATATGTAATGGCTCAAGCACAATAGAATTTGATTTCTGGCTCACACATAGTCCAATGTGTGTATCCTGGTCAATGGGTGGCTCTTTTCTCACGTGGCGATTCAGGGATTCAGAGTTCTTCTGCCCTGTGCCTCTGGCATTCTCAGGGCCTTGTAGCTGTCTGCACTCAGCTGATAAGCGAAGAGAGCAGGACAGAGCTGCCAAAGGGGAGGAAATGAAGGGCGGGCTCCACTCACATTCCTTTGGTGAGAATTAGTCACATGACCACACTCAACTGCAAGGGAGGCTGAGAAATGTAACCAAGGTGGGTACCAGATAAGAAAAGATTTTGCTGGGCAGTCAGTAAGTAATCTCTGCTATAAACTGGGCATTGTGGCGGGCACCTGTAGTTCCAGCTGCTCAGGAGGCTGAGGCAAGAGGGATTGTTCAAGCCCAAGAGTTTAAGGTTGCTGTGAGCTATGATGCCCCAGCACTCTACCCAGGGCAATAGAGTGAGATTATGTCTCAAAAAAAGTAAATAAATAAAAAGTAATCTCTGCTATAAGAGGTCTGCATCTATCTTTTACATTCATTCTCAAATCCCTAGTATTTTTGCTTAATACCCAACATGATAGACATGTTTGAGTTGATAAAATGCTCGATGAATGTTAGAAGTCAGGAATCACTGAGGCATTTCATTACCTTATTTATGTTTTATATGTTATATATTATATTTCTATATAATTTTATGTATGTTTAATTTAAAAATAAACTAATGTTAATTTAATAGTAAGTCGGCTTGGTGCCTATGGCTCAACGGGCTAAGGCGCCAGCCAGTACACCCGAGCTGGCGGGTTCAAATCCAGCCCGGGCCTGCCAAACAACAATGGCGGCTGCAACCAAAAAATGGCCGGGTGTTGTGGCAGGTACCTGTAGTCCCAGCTACTTGGGAGGTGGAGGCAGGAGACTCGCTTGAGCCCAGGAATTGGAGGTTGCCATGAGCTATGATGCCACGGCACTCTATCCAGGGTGACAGCTTGAGGCTCTGTCTCAGGAAAAAAAAAATTAATAGTAAGTCCACCTTTCCTATTATAAAATTCCAATCTCATATTTGATTGAAAGTCTTCTTCTCTGCCAGCTTACTAGTGGCTCCAGAGATCTAAAAAGGGGTCAGACCAAAGTGAGGGGAGGTCTGTCTCACACACTGCCCCCTTTTCTGCCCAGACTCCTCTAAGTTGAGGGAAACGGGAAGGGAGAAGACCAACAATTTTTTCTGCCTTCCTTCTGTTTTATTGGTTATAATTGCAGTTCCCCTATGTGGGAGTCGTGATGGTGGTGACATCGCCATCCCTTTTCTGCTGGTGTCACTGTTGTTCTGACTACCTCTGACTGCCCTGTTTCCCTCTGTGAGGTGGGAATTAAACTGCTGACTCTCCAAGTGGAAAGAATACATAGATTCTTCAGAGGACCCCAGGGGAGGCCTCCCCTGAACAGTGTCCTAGAATGGAAGACCTAGCTGAAGTTGCCCACATTCTTATCCTTCCTCTGCACCCTGCCCATGGTGACCTGTGGTGGGACTCCCTTGTCAAGCTGGCATCCCTCTTGGCGGTACCACCAAGAGAATTTCAGCTCAAGTCTCCTTCTGTGCTGTCCACTCAGGCACCAAAGGGTCCCATACTCTAGCCATGGCCAAGGGTGGGAATGCCCACCGCATATGGCACTCTTCCTCTTAGTTCTGACTTCCCACACCAGATTGTCAGACAAGAGATAATCTTCCTCCCACATTTCAGAGAGAGGGGCGGTGGCAGTTCTGTCACCCTCAATCTCATAGGAAGGAGAAAAGTTGATCACTCTACAGAGAGGAGCAGAGGAAGGAACAGTTGCCACATCACCAATCTCTAATTGCCCTGAAGGTGGCCTCATATCCTATAGCCATATTTTACTGGATGGAGGGGGAAGCGAGCAAACAGGGGAGGGACATCAGTGCCCATCCTGCTGAAATGGTGCCTCTCAGCAGGCAAAGCCTAAAGGCTGTTCCCAGGGACCAACAATTCTTTGAACTTAAAATACAGGGGACTTGGAGCTTTTTGTTCTCAGATGTAAGTTCTAGTCAAAATTCTAGGGAAAAAGCCTACTTTGCACTTCACACCATGTCTCTAAAATGATTTCTTTGTCAACTGAAGCTTTGACATTTTCGAGCATTAAACTTGATTTCTGGCTGCCTAATCTGCAGGGTATCTCCAAGGGAACAAGTGCAGTCCCTTATCAAAACACATAACTACTGTATTCTGTAAAGATAATTCCTGCCATCCCACCCAGGAAAATTACTGACCTTTGGACATACAGCCCTGCAAAAAGCAGAACCTAGAGCATTTTCCTCTTGCATTTTTTTTTTATCTAAAACAAATATAGAAACAGCTACATGTAATCCATATAACCCATGCTTAGAAAATAACATCAAATTGACCCAAATTATCTGCAAAAGAGAGGCTTTTAATTTCTCTACATCATTTGGTTATGAACCCTTTTCCTTAGCCCTTTGGGAAGAAACTCATTTTTTAAAATGTGTGTTAATACTGTACTCCAGAAACAGGTCTGGGAACCCCTTAGTGTGGTCTAAAATTTTGGATTCTAATCAGAGTTGCTGAGGGTAATATCCATTTTGTAAAGTAACGTAGAGTGGGCTAGGCAAATACATCCACACTTATATACACTATGTATGTAATATACACTCTTTATATTACATATATTAACATACACATTCTATATACCCACATATGTACCTGTATATTAACAACAGTTATCAAAGTGACAGAATTCTGTGGTTTTTAATCTTTCTTTGTACCATTCTACATGTTTCAAATTTCTATAATGAATATATATTAATAAGAATGATGATGGCATTTATTAAATTCGTACTTTTGCCAAGCACTATAAAAGCCTTCTACACGTACAGTTAGTTTAAACCTCAGAACAGAATGATAAGGTAGAAATGACAATTAGCCTCATTTTATAGGTGGGAAAACTACAACCTAGAGCTTCTTTGTTGCACAGTTAGGAAAAGTGAAGAGCTTAACAAGGGCAAAGCCACATGTGAACCCATGTCTATCTGACTCCAAATCCACATTCTCTCTACTACCCCATGCGATGTAACTGACACGAAAGATCCTTTCTTGGCCCACAGATCGGAAGTGGCTCAATCACAATCAACATATCCAAGAGGTCTATTCTCATGGTGTGGGATGTAAAATGGTGCTCTCTCCATTTGAAGGCAGAATAGAACATAAGCAGAGGGGACAAAGACTAGGTGTCTGAAAAGTCAACTCTGTTTCCCCTAAAAAGTACATAAAGCACTGTGGAGTGAAGGTAGGTGAGCAATTTGGGTATAGACCCAGGAGTATACTGAAGTACAGCTGTGGAGAGAGGGCCAATAATTCAGGGAAGTCTCACCTACCCGGAGGTCCAACTTGCAGCTGCCTCAGCCAATTGTAACTCAGGGTACCCCCAAATTAGCTTAAAGGACTTTTCAGCAGCACAGGTACTCCAAAAAGCTATGAACTTAATAGTGGAAATATGTAGAGAGACCACTGATCTCCAAGTAGCAAGACACTGATGGTCAAAGAAAAGTCCACAGGGGTGAGGGTCAAGAGATCAACAGAGCGGGCAGAAGAATTTCTCAAGCAGAGTAGTTGGGTGAAGGGTGGACATTCTGTGAACGTTCATCTGAGTCCTCCCAATTTCAATAGATCCTAAAGGCATCACTGCAAGGCAACACAATATAAAAACAACACTGGAACAAGAAAAATAGTAGAGGTCATTGGGAGTCTTCTAGACCTCTCCTTATTTTACAGTTGAATTGATGAAAGGACAAAACCATTTCTGCTCATAATTACAATCCTGAGTCATTAAGAAATAGTGATTATGTCAAATACTATGTTTAAAAAGGTTTAAAAAGTAAAAATAAATGTAATAGCATTTATACACACCAACTTCTAGTTTATGAAAAAATTTCTTCTGTAAAGTATCTCGTTCTCTGGCCTGGTCAGATATACAAATCTTCATGGTGAAACCTGCTAATAATATTAGTAGAGGTTAACTTTTTTGAAGCCTACTATCTCTTTTCATCCTCACATTTTTTTCTATGAGATTTCCAGGACACATATTTCCTGCAATTATCCTCACTTTGTAGATTTGTCTCAATGAAGCTGCTTAAAGTTATCAGAGCCACAGTTAAAACCTGGGTCTCTCTTTTTTTCTAATAAAATAACTTCTTGTCCTTTGGGTAGATGTTTATCACAGCACAATTCACAATGGCGAAGATCTGAAACAAACCTAAGTGCCCACTGATTCACAAGTGGATAAACAAAATGGGGCATATACACATACCACGGAGTGCTACTCAACCATAAAAAGGAATAGAATAACATTGTTTGCAGCAACTTGGTTGGAAATGGAGAGCATTATCCTAAGGGAAGTATCTCAGGTATGGAAAAACAAACACTACATGTTCTCTCTAATAAGTGGGAGCTAAACAGTGGGTACACATGGACACAAAGAGATGTAAAGGACATTGGAAAGCAAGAAGGGGGAAGGGTATGAGGTGGGTGAGAGAGAAAATCTTGCCTATTGGGTATAACGAATACTGTTTGGGTGACAGGCACGTTAAAAGAGATTACTCAAAGAAATAAAAATAGATCTACCATTTGATCCAGCAATCCCCACTACTGGGGAGCTACCCAAACGAAAAGAAGTAATTTTATCAGAAAGACACCTGCACTAGAATGTTTACTGCAGCACAATTCACAATCACAAAGACACGGATTCAACCCACGTGAATTAGTAAAATGTGGTATATGTATGGAGTACTATTCAGCCATTAAAAAGGATGAGTTAATACCTTTTGCAACAATTTGGAAGGAACGGGAGACCATTATCCTAAGTGAAATATCTAAAGAATGGAAAAGCAAATGCCACATGTACTCACCATTAAATTGGAACTAACCGATAAGCACACACGTCCACAGAGGGAAGTAAAATTTAGTGGAACTCGAGCGAGGTGGGAGGGACTAAAACCTACCTAACGGGTACAATGAACACTATTTGGGTGCTAGGCAAACTTACAGCCATGACTTAAGCATTACATCCATGTAACTAAAAGCATTTCTACCCACTTAATATTTGTAAATAAAAACATTTTAAAAACACTTAAATAAGAGAAAAAGGAGTTAAAGTGCTGAAATAAATGGTAAAATAAACAAAAGAAGCCTAAATAAATAAATTCCCTAAGTCTCCTGATGCACGATCTAGCACTTTCTTCTATGTTTCACTGCCCAGTAGCTTCTTTGGATGTGGGAGAGAATGCTAGGAAATGAAATGAGCGCCTGAGAAGCCCTGGCTGTGCGGTACCCCTCATGCGTTCACTCAAAGAATATTCACTAAGCATCAGAAGCAGGTAGCTATTGCCACAAAAATACCATTAAAAAAATGCCTTGAACTACATAACTTTAGACAATAGTCATACTCTCACGGATCTGTGTGTTGGACAATGGTCAGCTGATTTAGGGTGGGCTCAGCTAGCAACTCTGCTGCTCTTGCTAGGGGCGGCTGATCTGGCTGGGTTCAGCTGTCGTAGTACAGCTCTGTTCCACATTCCTCATCCTCCTGCAGGGACTAGAGGTGAGCCCAGCCCATGTACTTCTCATGGCAACAGCAGAAGCACAAGAAGACAAGCCTTATTTTTGAGTGCTTTCTAAGCTTTTGATCTGCCTTTTTAAACCTCTGGCCAAAGCAAGTCACATAGCCAAACTCAAAACCAAACCAAGAGGCAAGAACATACCAGTAGATTCTGCCTCCTTAATGGGACAAACTGCAGAATCAGATGGCAAAGGATGTGGAAGGGAGGAGTGAAGAATTGAGCCCATTAACTCGATCAACAACAACACCTACCATACCCCAGACTTTGTGCCAGGCCTGAAGAAACAGAGCTGGCCTCTTTGAGTTTACCATCAAAAATGATGATTAAGCATTCACCCAGATGAATTCCAGTGCAGCCTGCTCCAAGTGTAATCAAAACTCAATAATGAAGGTTAAATCTGCTACCCTCATTGCATTTCTGAGAGGAATATGTGCTTTGAGGAGTCATTCATTTATTTCAAAGTCTCTTCACTTTGCTCCCCTTCTATTGTGGTGCATTATCACAATGATCTCATATGACGTATTCATCCAAGGGAATAATCGTATTTATTTAGAGAACCAATGGGACAGTGCTTCTCTGCTCTGCTGGCTGCCTGTCAGTGTGAGATTCAGCAGGTAGGATGGAAAAACCCTCACCTTCAGAAGCTGAAGATCTGCATCCCAGGACTCTCCCCCTTACAAGTACCCTGATAACAATCTTGTTCGCATTGCAAGAGTTGCTACTCATTTCAGAAACATTTACTGAAAGCCATCTATGTACCAGGCTCTATGATCAGGGTTCTTTTTTTTTCATCTAATGACTCATCTAATCCTCATGACAACCTTGTGAGTAAACCTAGTACAAGATTGATCCCATATTCAACAGTTATTAAAACACTAATTACATGCCAGGCTCTGGGCCTGCCAGATGAGAAATATATATTTTTGGCCCTCCAGAAGCTCACATTCTATTAAGAGACAGACCTGTAAATAATACAATGAAAATATAACGAGGTAAGCCCCTTTATAGGCGACAATGTGCTTTAAAACATTATGCAAATATAAGGTATTATAATTAAAGACAGCTGTAGGTCTCAAAAACTTCATCCTGTTTTTGGAAGTGCCTGATTTATCTACAACCAAGTCTGTGGTACTGAGACAATTTGAAGCAGATGGAGGAACACCCGGAATCCAAAACCATAGGCCACCACTGTTTCCACTTTCTGAGAAGATGATTAAAAGGGCAAATGAAAGTGTGATGCTTGCCAGCCCAGCAGCTAAGTGATGATGTTTGGGGATTCAAACAAAAGACTTGTGATGAGATAGACATGTGCCCAGGACAAAGAATAAGAAAAAAGTAGTACAAATTGAAAAGGCCCAGAGCCTGAGAGAACCCAGGCCATAAACCTAAAAAAAGGAACCCAGAGCATGGAATGACCTTCTCTGGGTGTTGGTTCTAACTTCCTTGAAATCGATGTTCATGAATTCCAGACACAAACAAGAGTTTGTTCATCAGCTCCAGCACTTTACAAATAACTATTGAGACAACAACCAACCTTTTCCCTGCAAACTTTCCCCTTCTGTGTTTCTTTCCTTCCTTACATCCTTCCCCAAATATTTTCTAAAATAAGCCTGCTAATTGCTGGGACTTCCTTGATGGCATCAGCCACTGAAGCAGCTTATCTTATCAAAAACTTTCACTGACAAATATAAAATGTTTTTAATAAAGCACATACCCTCTGTTATAAAAAGAGTTATTTATCACAAACTTAAAACCCCTACAAAGCCCAATCACTGATGATTCAAGATGTTACTTTGAATATCAGTGCCACAATCTCGGTAGTGCTTTTATTAAATGACTTTGCCAAAGTTGTGAAAGCTTCATAATTCCACGAAAAATGGGTGTCTCTAACAATACTATGTATAATTAAGCACATATTGCTGTGCAGTTGGAAAATTCCATTGTCACCTGCATCAGCCTCAAAGATCAATTTGCATGCGTGGATCAAAGGGAATCTTGCAGCTTGCTAGTTCATTTAGAAGTGAACCAGGAGGATTTTAAGACCTCTTTAAATCCCTCAAATTAATCAGAATAAGAATTTTTTGACTTGTAAACAGTAAAGTATTTTCTAAGGGATTATGAGGAAGCTGCATTCATCTAGTGCTTGAGTTTAACTTTTCTGATGTGTGCACTGCCATTCGTTGTCTCTCTCCAGCCTCAATATTCTTAAACCTTGTTCAAATTAATGATATATTTTAAAGTCAAATCAAAATTACATCATTCCATCCGATTTAACACGCAAGGCTTTAGCAGGTCCTCCAGAAGTGCGGGAGTGGAAAAAATATTGTTGCCATGCGGTAGCAACTAAAGCCCGTTCATCAGTATTTTGTGCAATATTCTTCCCCGATCGGGGGTCTAAGCAAGGGACAGGCCAGGCTGAGTAGGAACGCAAAGAAGCAAGCAGGGTTTAGAACAAAGACCGACTCATGCCGGTGACAGGGGATCACTGCAGCCTGTTGTCTCTCAGCTCCACGCCCACAGTCCTAGACTCTGCCCTGGGATCCTGGAGCTGGAACTCTGAAAGCCATGTTTTTCTGAGCCCCTTGCTAGCTGTCTTCCTGTCCAGTTCCACCAGCAGTAGATGGAACGTTGAGACTAGAGTGTTGCTAGAGGGGGAAAGGGACTTCCTATTTCTTCCCCCGTTTCTGTCAGCATCTTTCTAACAACAGCCTCACTTTGTACCTTAGAGATGCCAGCCACAGCTGAAGGACCAGCCATCTGTGCCCCGTCACTCACTGGGCCATGGCATCAGAGCTATGGGAGCACCCTCCGGTTCACCCCTTCATTGGTCCAGGCACCAGTGGCAAAGCACTTGCTCCTCTGAGGTCCAGACCCCAGTCTCAGCAGGGCCCTTCTCAGGTTCCTGGCTTCTAAAACACCACTTTTGCTTCTTCCTTTCTCAGCCCAGGGCTAATAACTGCTTCCTGCAATTATTCATCTCTGGCTTCCCTCAGCCTCCCCCTTTGCTCTTTAGCCTTTCAATACCAGGGTAGCTAATTCCTCTATTAAATCCCTTCCATTTTCATTCCTTGCATCGTTTCTCTTTTCTTAACTAGATTCTGACTGATATATTCACCAAGGCAGTGATTATCAATAAAGGAAAAGAGTGGATTTTTCCATTTCTGGTGAGAGATTAAAGAAAGGATCAATATGTTATTTTTAGAAGCTGTAGAGGTGATTCTGATAATATTGCATTTCCCTTTCTGGCCCTGCAAGTGGAACGTGGTTTCCCAGCCATCTCACAAGGGCACACTGTGTACATCCAAAGGTAGCTCACACAGAAGCGATACAGATGGTTCCTGACTTACAATGGTTTCACTTGCAATGTTCCAGCTTGATGGCAGTGTGTAAGTCAGGGTCATTCAGTAGAATCCATACTTCAAGTACACATACAGCCATTCTGTTTTTCACTTTCAGTGCAATATTCAGTAAATTACATGAGATATTCTTTATTATAGAATAGGCTTTGTGTTAGATGATTTTGGCCAATGCAGGCTACTGGAAGTGATGGAAGTGTTCTGATCACATTTAAGGTAAGCTAGACCAGGCTATGATGCTGGGTAGGTAACCAAATTACATGGTAAATTCATGTATTAAATGAATTGTTGATTTATACTACTTGTTAACTTAGGCTGGGATTATGCGGGCATAATCCCATTGCAAGTCAAAGAGCATCTGTATATTGGAGTCATTAACCCCACAGGTAAATCTAGCTGTTGCATGTGTGTCAATAGTGATGAGCTGGAATGATGCTAGGCCAAGTGTGGCCACGCCTTTCTCACCACTCTGTTTTTCAATGGCTACCTCCACCTGCCTGTCAAAGGAGGGGGCCCATGAAGTATCAATTCTCACAGGAGTTAGAGGCCATACATCTAATCATGCCCATACTCTGACATGAGGATACAGTCAACCCCCCCACCCCGCAGAACTTCAGCCCACATCTTCGGAAATGGTTCCCAGCCCTTGAGACTTAACAATCCCATTGGTAACTGCACTCTAGAAAATAGGACTGCACTCCATCCATCCTGACATAGGCCAGAGTGCAGAAATGAATTCAAGCTCAAAGTGTAATTTAAAAAACTGGAAACTCATATTGGTTTTCATACAAGAATGCCATAATTATGTTGTTATAACCGTAGGGTATCTTTATTTCTCTAGTGTGTTGGTTGTGTCATATTTTGATTAAATATTAACCAACGAATATTTCAAGAAACGTACAAAGATGATTCCCTAAGTAAATAACTTTAGTTTTTTTTAAAAGATCACTATTAAAAATTATTAATGCAATGCATCGAGGTGAGCTCTTGAAAACTAAGCTCAGGCAGATGTTGACTATATCATTTAGCTCCCCTTTCTGGGCATCACTGGGCCCCTCATGCCCAGAGCTAATATGACCTCCTGAAAATGAAGCCAGTCTTTGGCTCAGTGATTTAGAGGTGGTAAGGGGAGTTGGGAATAAATGCTAATGGCTTTCGGTCAAACCCAAAGCAAAATACAAGCCAGCCAAAGTAAATATTTCTTTTTCTTACGCTTCCAGTTGACATTTGTTTGGCAGGATAAGGCCTTACCCTGATAAATAATTTTTCGAGTTAACAGCCCCTGTTTTAGTTTACTTTTTAGTGGGGAAAAACACGTGAACTCATAGAAAGGAGGAAGCATAAGACACATGCTTCACAGTGGTGCTATTTTATTTACCAATTCCTTAGACTAGCTCCTGGCTCATCTTAAATTCTGCTCTTTACCCTCCACCTAGCCTCCACTACACACTAGATGGCTCCCCTTCACACACCTAAAGCTCTGCGCGGCGGTACTATCTCCGGTATTTACCACTACTGTTCTCAACTATTCTTTACTATATGCCTTTGAAGCAGGGCTGGTATCATAAACCCTAATTTACAGGGCAACTTGCATTTACAGTAATAGCTCTTAAGTTGTATCAAATAGGCAGCAAAAACACTTTTGGATACAAGCGTCAGCTTTAAATTGTTTATATTTTCCCTGTCAGTCATGGGAAAAATCATATGTAAAGTATATAAATGTAATCATGCACACGTTATGACAATTGTTTTCTGATGTCTATGACATTTGTTAAATCTGCTCCCCCCCAAAAAATCCTACAAGTTTATGTATAGAGTGGGAAAGAGGCTAGCGCTGGCCAGTACAACATGTCAGTTTGCATACAGGGTACATTCTTTTACAATTTGTCTACTTGTTTGTGCTTGCTGCAGATAAGCATGTGTCCTGAAAATTTATTATATATTATATCCTATAGCTCTGCCTGAATTATCATCAATTTGAACTCTAAGCCGCCAACAAAATATCAAACCTTTCTGGCCACTCCCAGCATGGTGGCACATGAACAGAGGTCCTTGGTATGGCCCAGGCTATTGGTGCCCCTTCCAACACTCATTACTCTGCTACAGAAAGCCTCTGTGATGCTCCACCTGAAGGCTTTCCCTAAGAGCAGGCTCTGTGTGCATAGAGGGCTGGCTGGAAGAGCCAAGAATTAATACCCCTCTCACAGAAGCTATTGACCCATGAAGGATGGGAGTGCATGGATACATACCCCAGCTTCCTTTCCCCTCAGGAGGGATAACTCTGAAACGTTGTACACAATATCCCAGAGGCCCATAACAGGACTGAGGGTCATCACCCATGAGAACAACCTTATCAAGACTATGCCTGGCGAAAAGGCCAGAAAACTTAAGCTTCCCTCTGACTTACCTCTTCTACACAGCCACTTCCCAGGTTTGTTACTTGATGTGCTCTACTCTGCTCTACTCCGAGTGACAACTCTGCAACAGTTAGGGTTCTTTAAGCTGCATAAAGTAGAAAACTCAACTCAAACTATCCTCAATAATAATAAAATGTCTTGTTGACCAAAAAAAAAAAAAAAAGACTACGCCTATTTTGGCTTCCGTCCCTTACTGTCTCACTCCCCTCCCAGGGCTTCCTCCCAAATAAAATACTTGCACCCATATCTCATCAGATGATGAGGTCAGACTATGAGGGATCCCATCCCCAAACCACTCAGCAAATATTTTCAATGATGGACATAGTTCTTTTTGTCTTTTAAACTTGAAATATTAAAGGTCTGATAGTTGAGAAAGAAGAAATAAAAATGACCTTGGACCTTTGTCCTCAAAATACATCAAGGTTATAGCATAGGAATACAGGGAAAGGGGAAAGGAAGGGGAGGGGGAGGGGGGAGTATGGGTGGAGGGAGGGCAATTGGTGAGATCACACCTACGGTGCATCTTAGCAGGGTACTGGGGAAACTTATTAAATGTAGAGTATCAATGTCTTTATATAGTGATCAAGAAAATGTCATGAAGGCTATCTGTAACAGTACGATGAAAACATTTCTGAATGTATATGA
>CAUYON010184757.1:0-66073 GCA_963573935.1 Arctocebus calabarensis
ACAATTACACTTGATATCCAGGTAAGAAGGCTCATCTCTTTTCAATTCTTTCCTAGTCAATATGTCTGGCAAATATTTATTGAACCCTTACTGTGGACAAAACATTGTCCTGGGTAACTGGGGAGAAATCTTGATAACTCCCTTACGTGGTAAATGTCTACTGAGCACAGAGCAGTGAATCATTCCAGTGTGGCCTCGTTGTGTTATTTGAGGTGTATTATTCATAACAACAGTTCACATCCTTCATACTTTGTGATTATAAGACCCAGTACACTATCAAAACTAAGTAATTCTGTGGTTATCTGCCCTTTAAAAGTATCCAGTGTTTCTGTTTGCATCCCATTAATACAAATAATGAAAAAATGATGTTTTCAGTCTGTAATAAACCAGTTTACTGTGAAGTGATGTAACACACTAGAGTTATATAAAATTGTTAAGTCTGCCTCATAAAACACATATTAGGAAATAATCACCCACGTAAGTGTTTAACTCTGCATTAGATATCAAAGAGTCAGTGGGAACTATAATGAGGTTATTCTGAGACAGAGAGCTGTTGTCCCAACTGATTTAATGGGATCTATAATTGAGAAAATGTGCACCAAATTATACTTTTTAGTGATTTACATGGACATTTTGTAGGAGACACATTTTGTGTATGGTGAACTTTGATATTATCACCAAAACAATGGTTTGTGCTTTAGATGATAAACTAACTGGTATCTTGCTTCATTGATAATTATAATATGAAAGTAGAATTCATGGGAGGCTATTATTACTTAGATGTCTGTTTTGAAAAATTTAATCTATAATTATATCAATTTATCATCGAAAAAGCTGGATTAGACAATACATAGACCCTCACATCTATGTACTATCATGAAACAAAAGGAAAGAAAAACTGCATCTAAAATTTTATTGTGATTGTCATTGTTATTATTATTACTATACTAGTTTATTTTAGAAGAAAACTAATTTGGATGTAGAAGTAGATGGTGGGAACGTATAGTATAGTTGGGGACTGTTTGCAGCATTCTTTGATAGACAACCTGAAACTTTCAGCAGATGCATAGTGACTGAGTCTTGATCTGACAGGAATACGTCCCAGGCTCTGGAACCAGATAGAACCTCATGGTTTGCCCTCTGTTCTTAGGCAGATTGCGAGACTTTTCTCACCTCCATTTCTCTGGTCTGTAAAGTGAGGATAATAAAGGCCCCACCGGACAAGGTGGTCATAATGATTGTATGCATTAATGCATAAAAGACCCCAGCAGCATGCCCGGCTGGCAGTGGCAAATACTAGGATATTCAGAGAAGGGAGGGCAATATGATCTGGTGTCACCAGGAAGGGGACCAGGCCCTAAAATGGGTTGGAAAAGATAAAAAGATTTGTTTAGACTAAGGGTAAGGGTGGATAGTCTGGAAAGGTCAGCTTCAAACCCTAAACTGCAAACACCTGGAGGCCAGGCCCCTGGCAGTCTTTGCTTTGGTCTATCTGAGCCCTACGCCGGGCCTGTCTTGTTGGGGTCATCCATGCTGCTTCCTACCAGGCTGGGGAAGCCCAGGACAGCTTCTGAACCCAATGCCTACAGCCAGTCTATGACAGAGCCAGGGACACTGGGCCGCTGCAGCTCTGACGCACCTGCTAGGAAGGGGCTCAGGGCAGTGGAGAAGGGGCCTCTCAGGGACCAGCAGGAGCAGGTCTAAAAACATCTCACTTAGTGAATGGGAGGCTCCCTCCAGACCAGAGCTTCAGCTTTCTGGTTCATCCAGCTCAGAAGCTAACTCAGACTCAGGGTGTATAAAAATAAGCTGAGGAGCTTGTTTGAAAGGCAGATGTTGTGGGTCTCACCCCAGACATTTTGATTGAGTGCAATTGGGATGGGGTTCAGGAATTTCATTTAGAAAAACTAAATTTCATTTCGTCATCTTGGGTGACTGAGGGCCACCAACCACGTTTTGAGAAGAAGAACCTGAGCTCAAGCGTTGGACAAAAGCTCTTCTTTCCAGAATGAAATAACATAGCACCTTTCTAAGTGCAGAGAAAATGTCATGACGGGAAGCGAGGAAGGGCTCAGCAGACATCTCAGCAACGTGCTAAGAGGAGCGGCGCCCCTTGTATGCACCTGCCTTCCCAGGGGCCCTTGAGGCCGAGGGAAGGTGCGTGTGACTCAGCCGAATAAGGCTCGTGGCTGAATTCGGTCAGGGCCCTCTCCTTCCAGGTGTCAGGAAGCACACAGACGTTTGCCAGGAACTCTGGACAGCCGCATCTTGCGGTTCCACAGGAGCCGTTGCTGCCTGGCAGTGGCCCCCAGAAGGGCCCCCACACTGAACCAGGGCTCGGTGGTGATGGTGAGCGAGTGTGCGGAGGAAAAGCTCAGAAAGAAACGTTGCTTTCGATCCTCTGTGACCAGGCGCCACGTGGATGGGGTGTGTGACAGAGAGGGACGTCTGGAGGGCCTTTCTCGGTCACAGCCTCTGTCTGAACGTCCAGCTTTCCATTCTGCTCTCCAGGAGGATGAGGTCATCGGGGGCTGGGCTTCGTGGGCGCTGGGGTCGCAGGCGGCGGTCTGAGTCCCCGGACCTGCCCATGTGTGACCTTCCGTCCCTCTGGTGGACGCTGAGCCCCGGACGCAAGACTGGGCCTGGGCACGTGGTGGGAGGAGCGCAGCCCCACTTTACGTCCAGCAGAGAGAGATGAGGTGAGGCCCCGGGGCAGGTGCGAAGCTATGTCCCCAGAGCCTGCGGACCCGCCTGCCTGGGGGAAGGAGGACGAGGGACCGCGGGGCAAAACCAGTGCTAGGTTCCAGCAGCTCCTTCATCCAGCCACCCAGGGTCAGCGGATGAGCTGAGGCCTGCACGGCCGGGTGGGACCACAGTGGGCACCAGAGAGGGTGGCGGACCTTCCCTCCGGCACCGTCCGTTTCAGGGCAGTCCCGTTGCCATCTTGATGTACACCGTGACTCGGGACCCTGCTGCGGGCCCCCGCCCCACCCAGTGACTGCGGACGGACAGAGCAGAGCGGTGAGGGTTCGGCGCCTGGAGCCCACAAGAGGAGGGTCACGCCGCCGTCCCTGTGCAGGTAGTGGGGGGGACAGGACGGGGCAGTTTAGCGTCCCCACCGGCGTTGTGGCCGGGGAGGAACCTGGGGTGGCCGTCGTGGAGCAGTCTGCAGCCGAGCTCAGGCCGGGCCTTGGGGACACGTGGCTCCCGTGTGCGGGTTTGTTTCTGCCGTGCTTTCCTGTGTGTGACTTCGCTGCTGTCATTTTGTTTTGCTAAAGTGTGTGAGCTTGGATATTGGGGGCCGGGAGGGTCTGTGTGCAGGACCGAGTCCGGGAGGCATCAGACCCCGAAAGCTGCCGCCCCACAGCAGCTTCAAAAGGAACCCGAGCGCTCGTCTGGGAGTCACGGAAAAGAGGCCTGGCTCATGGGCTGAGCTACAAGGTAGGAACAAACCTTTCTTTGTAGAAAGCAGGCGTTCTCATGTCTTCTACTCAGAAATTGCTCTTTCAACATCATTTTTCCTGTTCCGTGAAAGAGAGAAACAATCTGAAGTTCAAGGGGAAAAAGTGAAAACACAAAGAGTGGAGGTAAAGCTTGCAGTAGAAGTTAATAAATAGATTTTGCCCGAGAATGTACTCCAGGCAGAAAAGGCCCTCGTTCGTACATAATGCATTTTTATTCAGAAGTTCTCTCCTTTCAAGTAGATTTTCAGTCATTCAGTCAGAAGGTGGCACATCTCGGCTTCACTTACATCTACGCATAGTGGATGGATGCGGAACGGGGACCCAAAGGATGTTCCTCTCGGCACACTTGAGCCATGATCACCCCCTGGGACCCTGGGAGAGCTCTACCCACGATTCTCGTCTCTCCTCCAGATGCCAAGGCCTGTCCCCTCTCACATGCTGCCCAGGGTAGGCTTCCGAATCCCCACTGTTAATCATGGGAAGCCAACTGCCTGGCATGAGCTTGCAAAATGCACAGTGTCTAGGAACTGAACGTTTGTGAATGGTTCACAGACAGGGTGATTCCCCTGCAGTTGTCTCTGAGTTGTGTCCCTGTTGTGTCCTCACCTAAGCCTAAGCATTTGTGGGATAAACAAAGGGTAAGCGAAAGGGTGGTCATCTGACGGTTGCTATGGTTGCACAACACTGCAGCTTCCTAACTGTCCAGCCAGAGTGCTCAGCGTCTGTGTATTTCTGTTGAGTCTAATACTCACTCTAGCGCCTTGAATGTACTCCATGCATTACTAGCACGCAAAGGTCAAGGAACTGTTTCCCCCTCCCCCAATCACACAGTGTGAGACCCTTCCTTTGTAATATTGTGGAATATAGCATGCCTTTCAGTAAATGTACCTATTTGAGTTCATTAATGCTCAACATTCACTTCAATGCTGTCCCTGCCCAAAAGACTATATTGAAATATTTGTATTTTTTACAAAGTTGATATAGTCTCTTTTACAGTTAAAAAGAAAGCATAGAAGGGAAAAGTGCAAAGGGAAATGTGATCTTGGAGCCACATCATTGCTGTTACTAAGTTATCTTAGTCACGGAGCCCCCAAAGTGACAACTGAACCATGTCTATGTCTTTACTGCGAATGCCGTAGGTCTCAAGGCCACAGCAGAATATAAATTAGTTTTCAAGGCAGCAATTACTTAACTATGTCCAAATGCCCCCAGGTCAGGCACCCTCAAAGATCTAACTCTTCAATACTATTGGCATTAACGTTATTGATACTTTGTTTAATTTTTTATAGACAGAAAAATATAGTATCTATTAATATAAATCTTATTATGAATCTGCTAGGCTTAGCAGTTCAGGTTTAACTATTTAGATAGTATTTTTTTTTTTGAGACAGAGTCTCACTTATTAACCCTCAGTAGAGTGCCGTGGCATCACAGCAATCTCTAACTCCTTGGGCCTAGGCGATTCTCTTGCCTCAGCCTCCTGAGTAGCTGGAACTATGCCTGGCTATTTTTTTGTTGCAGTTTGGCCGGGGCTGGGTTTGAATTCACCACCCTCAGTATATGGGGCTGGTGCCTTACCCACTGAGCCACAGGCACTGCCCACAGGTAGTATTTTTTAAAGGACATTTCATTAAAATAGTATCTTATCTTTTATCCCATTTTTAAAAGAGATATTCAGTCAAATACCTATACATATAGCCCCAGTAGTCCCATACACAAGTCCCCCTCAAAAGATTATAACTGTGGTTTTTAATAGTTTTATTTATTTTCCTATATAGAGAAAATAAGTTCTTATATGCCCAAATAAATATTGAAAACATGAATTAAAATATAGAAACTATAATGTATATACAGCAAAACTTATTAGAATTGTGGGTGAATTCAAAGGGTCTGATGTCACAATACCTATGTTAAATTTTGACTATATCACTGTTATCAATTAGAATTAAGTTTAACTGCTTATCATAGAAAAGCTCAAAAGAACAAAGGCAGAAACAAGATAGGGGGTTATTTTTCTTTCAGAGGAAAACCCAAAGGAAGGCAGTTCAGGGCTTCATGAAGCCATTAGCAAGTCAGACCCCTGGTCAATCTCCATGTCACCCACTCTGGGGGCTGGCCTTCCTCCTAAACACATAAGACTGTGGCTAGAACGCCACTACTTCATCCACATTCCAGGCAGCATAAAACAGCAAAAATGGACAAATGTCTTCCTCTAAAAAGACTTCCAGGCAGTGCTACACAGTACTTCCTCCTACAGGCCATTGTCTCAACCTTAGTCAAGTGGCTACACATAGCTGTGAAGCTGGGCCGTGGATAATTTGGGCATAAACAATATCATTTACTATCCTGGGCAGAATAATAACCCAGCTACTGGTAAGATTATATGCTACGATGTTAGGAAGTTATCTCTGATTACATAGACTCAACAATTTAACTATAGACTGATTTGGAAGAGACGCCACTGGCCGTGCAGAAGCCCTGGGATCAGCGTGCATCTGTGACTGACCTTAGTGTGGAGCCCATTTTCTGGAAGCAGTCAGTCTTTTCTATCCTACCTCTCACCTTATCAGTGTGCTTCTGCCTCATTGGGCTGTTCTGACTTTTTTTTAACTACACAATAGAGTCTCGCTTCTCTTTCTTTCTTCATTTGCTTCTTCTGTTAAAGAGGCACTTCTCCATTCCTAACCCTACATCTACTCATGTAAGTTCATCTCATTCACTAAGATGCAGTTCAAATCGCTTCCACTTCTGTGAAGATTTTTTTTCCACATCAATATAAATAAATCTCTCCCCCTTTCATCCTCAGGTTTGGATTATATTGATGGTTTTATCTCCCACACCACAGTTGGTTGGTGTACATGTCTTTCTTTTCTATTAGATTTTGTGTGTCTTCAGGGCAAATGCTATCTTGCTCATCTCTGTGTTCCTCTCAATATTTAATGAGGAGGATTAATGTACAGGAGGTGCTCATTACAAATGAATTGAATGAACTACCAGGAGTCCATTTTCTATTGCTATAACACAGTACTACAGGCTGGGTAATTTACAATAAACAAATTTATTTCATACAGTTCTGGAGGCTGGGAAGTTCAAGATGGAGGGGCTGCATGTCTGAAGGTGGAGGGCCTACTTGTCATGTCATAATGTAGCAGAAGATATCACAGGGAAAGAGGGGTTCGTGAGAAAAAGCTAAATGACACTCTCAAGATAATTAGCCCACTCCTGTTATAACTCTTTAATCCCTTAACTCATAAATGGATTAATCCATACTAAGGCAGAGCATTCATAACCTACTCACCTCTTAAATGTTCCACCTCTTAATACATCACAATGGCAATTAAATTCCAACATGAATTTTGGCTGGGACACTCAAACAATAGCAAGGAATAATAAGGCCAGTGCTTTTATTCACATAGGATAATTTTAAAATTCCATATGATCAACTTTCTGATACTATATATAACAGGCTTTCAAAAAGTTCAGTGGAAATGCATATTATGAAAAAGAAAAGAGCTAAAAATCCCATGTATCACTGGGCAAGAGACATGAATAGAACATTCTCTATGGAAGACAGATGAATGGCTAACGAACATATGAAGAAAATACTCATCATCCCTAATCATCAGAGAAATGCAAACCAAAACTACCCTGAGATATCACCTAACCCCCGTAAGATTAGCTCACATCACAAAGTCCCAAAGCTGCAGATGGTGGTAGGATGTGGTGAGAGGGAAAGACTTTTACACTGTTGGTACACAGTGTCTCTTTGGAAAGAAATGGAGAATCCTCAAAGATCTCAAATTAGATCTCCCGTTTGACCCCACAATCCCACTATTAGGCATCTACTCAGAAGAAAAAAAATCTTTTTAACATAAGGACATTTGTACTAGATTTTTTTTTTTTTTTGAGACAGAGCCTCAAGCTGTCACCCTGGATAGAGTGCTGTGACATCACAGCTCACAGCAATCTCCAATTCCTGGGCTCAAGTGAGTCTTTTGACTCCGCCTCCCAAGTACCTGGGACTACAGACACCCACCACAACGCCCGGCCGTTTTTGGGTTGCAGCCGTCATTGTTGTTTGGTGGGCCCGGGCTGGATTCGAACCCATCAGCTCAAGTGTACGTGGCTGGCGCCTTAGCCTGTTGAGCCACAGGTGCCAAGCCTGCACTAGATTGTTTACTGCAGCTCAATTTACAATTTCCAGGACGGAATACTATTCAGCCATAAAAAGATGGTGACTTCCTATCTTTTGTAATATACTGGATGGAGCTGAAACACATTCTTCTTAGCAAAGTATCACAAGAACGGAAAAGCAATTATCTGATGTACTTAATAATTATATGAAACCCGTAAATGATATGATGCATGCCCAAATTAGGAGAAAAACTCATTGCAATTCAAGTTGAGGGGAGGAGTAATGAGAGAGGGGGAAGACTTTGGGGTGCTCTCACTGAATGGGCACAGAGTGGGGGAGGTTAGCATACTTTTTGTGTGTGGACAGAACCACAGGATGAACTTTATCTAACAAAATCATATATATTTTGAACTGGTTGCTTGTTCCCTCACATTAAACTAAAATAAATTTACTTAAAATTAAAAAAAAAAAACCTATAAAGGATTTCAATTTTTTTTTACACCAAGACAAATTGGAACTAACTTATTATAACCTGTCTGAAGAGGATCTAGTTTGAAGCACTAGAAAGTATCAGAGAACAATTTGAAAAGAGCCCCTCATCAGAGCAACATGAATTCTGCTAAAATTGAAGCAAAAACAAAAACAAATTTATGATGAAACTTGGGTGAAAGTAAGGTGAAATCATTGATGCATTACAAAAATTTATGGGAATGATGCCTCAAATAAACTGAAAGGTTATAAATGGATAACTTGATTTTGGTTGTTGTCTTTTTTCGTTTGTGTGTGTGTTTGTTTTTGAGACAGATTCTCACTTTGTTGCCCTTGGTAGAGTGCCATCATGTTATAGCTCACAGCAACCTCCAACTTTTGGGCTCAAGTGATTCTCTTGCCTCAGCCTCCCAGGTAACTGAGACTACAGGTGCCAACCACAACACCTGGCTATTTTTAGAGTTGGGGTCTCGCTCTTGCTCAGGCTGGTCTTAAACCTGTGAGCTCAGGCCTTTTACCCACCTAAGCTTCCCAGAGTGCTAGGATTACAGGCATGAGCCACTGTGCCTAGTGAATGGATAACTTGCATTAAGATGAGAAAGTGTTGAAGATGAATCCCATGGCAGCAGACCATCTACATTATTTTGTGAGAAAAAAAATTAATCTTGTTCATATCTGAATTGAAGAGGATAAATGATTAACAGCAGAAACAATTGCTGATACCATAGACATCTCAGTTTGTTTAGCTTGGCACAGTTCTGACTGAAAATTTAAGTTGAACAAACATTCTGCTCGAGGCATGCCAAAACCATTGCACTCAGATCAGTTGCAGGTAAAAGCAGAGCTTTCAATGGAAATTTTAAACAAATGGGATAAAGATCCTGAAGTAGTTCTTCAAAGAATTGATATAGGAGATGGAATATACTGAAGACAAAGCACAATCAAAGCAATGGCTACCAAGAGGTGGAAGGGTCCAGTCACAGCAAACGGTACCAGTCAAAAGCAAAGGTCATGGCATCAGTTTTTAAGGGACGTTCAAGGCATTTTGTTTGTTGACTTTCTGAGGGCCAAAGAATGATAGATAATATTTGCTTATTATAAGAGCATTTTTGAGAAAGCTAGCTAAATCTCTAGATGAAAAATGCCCAAGAAATCTTCACCAGAAAGTCATTCTCCACCATCATAATGCTCCTCCTCATTTGTCTTGTCAAATGAGAGCAGTTTGGGGAAAATTTTGATGGGAAGTCATGAGACATTCCAACTTACAGCCCTGATTTGTCTACCTCTCTTTTCTTTTTTTTCCCCCTAATCTTAAAAAATCTATAAAAGGTACCCATTTTCTTCAGTTAATAATGTAAATAAAGACTGCATTGACATGGTTAAATTCCCAGCACCCTCAATTCTTTAGAGATGGTCTACATGACTGTTGTTATCATTTACAAAAGTGTCTTAAATTAGATGAAGGTTATGTTGAAAAATAAAGTTGATATTTTTTATTTTTATCTTTTAATTCCATTTTTCCATGAAGTTTTTGAAGTCTCCCTGTTTCGGTGCAACTCTCTAGCATGTAATTGCTGCATTTCTACCTATTGAATTATAGTGCATTGAGGCATTATTGGCATGATAACAGTCACTTGCGGTAATCGATTATCTCATGTGAACAAATATGTCAACCAATAAGATAGCAGCAAAGGATGACCTGTGCTTCATAATCTTGTTACCAGCTTACCTTCTTATCCACTGAGTTGGGCTGCTAACCTCCTACAATGACAGGCTAATGCAAAAAGTCTATCAGTCATGGTGGTGGTTACTATTTCACTTATACTGACCAGGGAGCAGAAGAATCACAGACTCAGAAGAAATGTTCTGTTTGAATATAGAAAGACAAAATTAAGATTTAAATCTCTGTTTTCAAATATGAACAGAGAAGAAAACTTAAAAAAGAAACTTAAGAAGGCAGGCTTATGGTGGCCTCATGAAAGAATCAGTCAGGACACAGATTACAAGAGAGTACGAGCTGCAAGAGGTGAGGCTGGCCAAAGGTGCAGGAGAGCCCCAAACAACTTTTGCAGTGGTCTTTTATTGAGGGGTTAAACAAAAGGTGGCAAGAGGGTATGCGCTCAAGGATCACATTCAGAAGAGACTACGTGTGTTTTCTCCACTACTCCTTCGAGGAATTGCCATAAAATGTTTAAAGTTTAACATCAGCCTTACTACCGCAGGACTGATCTTTGCTTCTCCAGGATTACTGAGTTACTTGGCGGCTTGCCTCCAAGTCACAAGAGACCTCAAGGCTTGCCAGGAGAATGTCCTGTTCTCAGCAATTCCTCAGATGAGTTCTGAGATCGGTGACTGCTATTGTAAACATGATGTTCAATCCTTTACACAGGCTAAAATAGGAGTAAATATAACAAATACATGGAAAGATTTGCATAGTGAACAGTGCACAATATTATTGAAATAAATTAAAGAAGATCTAAAAAAATGGAAAGACATCCCATGTTCATGGATTGGAACTATTAATATTGTTAAAATGGCAATACTCATCAGAGTGATCTACAGATTTGATAATTCTCTATCAAAATACAAGCTACCTGGTATTTTTTTCTTTCCTTTTTTTTGTAGAAATTGACAAACAAATTTAAAAATGTGTATGAAAATTTAAATAAAATAACCAAGATAATCTTGGTGAAGAGGAGAATAAAGTTAAAAAATACACAGTCCCTTTTTTCAAAACTTAATTCAAAGCTACAGTAATCAAACTTGTAATGTTGGTATAAGGATAGAAATATATGGAGATCAATGTAACAGAACTGAGAGTCCAGAAATATATTCTTACACTTCTGGTCAACTGATTTTTGACAATTCAATTCAATGGGACAGTTCAATGGAAAAAGAATAATCTTTACACCAACTGGTGCTTGGACAACTGGATATTCACATGCAAAGAAATGAAGCTGTGTTCCTACCCCACACTCTACATAGTATACAAAAGTTAACTCAATATGGCTTGCGGGCCTAACTTTAAATGCTAAAATATAAAACTCTTAGAAGAAAACACAAGAGTAAAGTTTAGTCTCCTTCTATTAGACAATGGTTTTGTAGGTAAGACACCAAAAGCACAAGCAAAAATAAGTAAATAAATTTGATTTCATCATCTTCAAAAACATTTGTACTTCAAAAGACCCAATCAAGAAAGTGAAAATACAACTTAAAGAATAGGAGAAGACATTTGCTAATCGGGTATCTCACATTTCAAGTATACTGTCCAAAATATATGCACTCTTAAAATTCAAAAATAAAAAGACAACCCATTAAAAACGGGCCAATAATTTGAATAGACACTTTGCTATACATCTTCTAGCAGATACACAAATGATCAATAAACACCTGGGAAAATGTTCAGAATCATTAGTCCTTAAGGAATTGCATATCAAAAGCACAACACTTCCATTTTACACTCACTAGCATATCTAAAATAAAAAGGACAAATAATAATAAGCATCCTTGAAGATGTGGAAAATTAGAAACCTCATATACTCCTAGTGGGATTGTAAAATAATGTAGCTACTTTTGAGAACAATCTGGCAGTTCCTAAACGTGTCAAACATAAATTTATCATATGATCCATTAATTCTGCTCCTAGGTCTATATTTAAGAAAATTTTATACATATAAATATTATATACACACACACACACGCAAAAAAAAACTTTGCACGTGAGCATTAACAACAGCATTACTCACATCAACCAAAAATGTAGAACTAACCCAAATGTCTATCAGCTGACAAATCCATAAAATATAGCATAGCCACAACATGGAATATTATTTAGCCATAGAAAGGAATGAAGCTCTGGTATGTGCTACAGCAGGGGTGAACCTTGAAAGAAGCCGTTGGAAAAAAGCCACACATTTCATTTAAGTGAAATGTCTGGAATAGGCTAATCCACAGAAACAGTAAACAAATAAGTGGGTGCCAGGGAGTAAGGAAGACAGGAATGAGAAGTGACTGATGATGAGTGAGAAATTTCTTTGGGGGATGATAAAAATGTTCTAACACTAGATAGTGGGGATGGTTGAACAACTCTGTGACTACGTGAAAAACCACTGACTTATACATTTTAAGAGGGGGAATTTTACGGTATGGAAATTATATTTCAACACAACTGTTCTTGAAAATAAATGAAAGAAGAAAGGAAGGAACAAAGAGAGGGAAGAAGGCCAGGCTCCTTCAGCTGAATTATGGCTGAGCTATTGAAGACCTGCAGTGAAGTCGCTCTCTCTGTTACGTTGTTTCAGGGGCACGCCAGTGCCAAGCGGTAAAAGGGAACTGGAACAGTAATACTTGATGGGGGGAAGGTTAGTGACAAGGGAGAGCAAGGGGTTTGGGGGTGCTGGAAATACTGTTTGTTTATCTAGGGTGTTGTCATGTGTGAAAACTCATCAAGTTGTACATTTATTTATTCACTTTTCTATATAAAGTTCACTAAAAAATCAAAGAAGGCAGACTATTGCCTTGGATTTTCAAAGGGTATTTCTTTCCAGCAAGCAAGTGGAAGTACAAGTTTAACATACCCAAGCTCTGGAGAAGCACAGGGACGGATCAAGACAGCAAAGTGTGAACAGGGCAGAGCCAGGGCCCTGCAGGAGCAGGTTGTGTAAGGCAGACCAGGACTTGGCACCAGCATTTGGAGACTCAGTGCCCTGACCCCTGCCTGGCCAGAGAACACAGTGCCAGAATCAGTCTTTCCATAGGTTCTCTGCAAAAGTGCAAGTGCCAAGAAGGCAGGGCCTGTGTGTCTGTTCACCCTCGCGGCCGCAGTGCCAGTTCACAGTGGCTGCAGCACAAATGACTTTTCATGCCACATCCTGCAAGCTTACAACACAGATAACCTGCCACAGGAGAGTGGAGTGTGCTGTCCACCACCTGTGTTCACCATGTGCCCAACAGCCCCCTTGATTCAGGGGAAGATGGAGGCCCCAGCGGCATCTGGGGTTACTACTCCTGCCTCGAAAAGTGGGATGTGTGCTCAGCCAGATATCACTTATGCAATATGCTCACAGGAAGCACCAAACCATAGAAAGACACCAACTCAGAGGACATCAAATGTTACAAAATTTGCCCCTTTTATGTGCTTTCCTAAATTGGTCAATAGTCATGGACCATTTGTTGCAGGAGAGCAGCTCACACAGGCCAGGGATCCTGGTCCTCGTCTCCCGGGTATCTGTGGTTCCACTCGGGTTTCCACGGTGAAGGCTGGGCCCAGGTGGCCTGCTGGTTCCTGTCTGCTGGCTTTCCCAGGAACTTACCAGAGATGGCCCGTCCCCACACTGTGCCTTCATCTGTGACACTGAGGGCTGGTCACTAACAGGTCACAGGGACAGTGTAAAGGGGTCTTTCCTATGGATGTTAAGACCTTAAGAAACCAGCACTCTGGGACTTGGACCTCTTGGTGTGATTTCTGTGTCTTTGTAGATTAGCCCTCATTTCTTCCTGGAAGCTATTTGCGTTCCTTACTGAGCCACAGAGACTAGTGAAAACTGGACTTTTTCTCTTGAGTTAACTTCCCCAAGGGTCGTGCAGTGGCCAGAGCAGAGGCTGGGCAGCCCTGAGTGTCAACCGTCCTCTCCCTGCTGGCTCTCGGTGCACTGGGCGCTGCCCCGCCCTGTCACACACAGCCCCAGCCCTCGCCAAGGAGCAGGCCCAGCCCTCCGTGGTCCCTGTCAATTCCAGCTTTATGTGACCCTTAAGGGCTCTGCAACCTGCCAGTATCCCAGTTACCAGAGTCCAAACCCGAAGAGCTTGTTACATGTAACAAAACCCGGGGCTGTGTTTTGTTTGGCCCAGGAGGGTGGAGCCAGAATTTGGCAGAAGCCACTCCAAGTAAAAAATATTCTCTAAAAACAGCTGGGCAAGGAGACGCATGCGCACTCCTCAGAGATGTGGCTTTGGGGAATGGGGAGTCTGGACCAACCCCCCCCCCTCGAGTTCCAATCTTGGCACTGATGTTTGCACAAGCCTGCGACCTTGGGCAAGTCATTTAGCCTCCCTGAGACTGGAGTGTCTCGTGCATAGGGAGGAACGATGGCTGTTGCATTTGTCTCCGGGGTTCGGTGGACGGGTCAGGTGAGGTGAGGGAGACGGAAAGCTGGGCTGGTGCAGCGGGGTGGCAGGGGGGCTGAGCCCGGCAGCGAGGCCCGCACTCTCGGCCGTGTGCTTTGTCTAAACGGGAATTGGAAGGGGCTAGGTGACCCCCGACAGCCTTTCTGATGCTGAAAGCCACGAGCTGTGCCGTGCAGTTGGAAGGCTGAGCGTGTGGGTATGAAGGGGGAGGACGCTGCACAGCCAGGCAGGGGCAGGCGAGCAGGTGACATGTGCACACAGGAAAAAACTAACGAACGAATAGGCAACAAGAGGCAAGGGCAAAAACGACCAGAGACGTTCAGGCCACAGAAAGTCCGACAGGTGAGGGGAGACCGCCGTGGTCTGGGGAAGTTGGAGAATCCCAGGAAGTCGGTCGGAATCTCCCCGTTGGGGAATCTCAGCTCAGTCTCTCAATGAGACAGGGTGAAAGGAGGAGGGGGAGGACTCAGGGAAGGAGAAGGGTGCCAGCAAGACCAGGAATGCACAAAAGGGCAGTATTCCCAGAATCCAAAAGCAGCAGCGTCGTAGTCAAACACTGAGCCCATTCCTAAGCTACGAATAAACCTCGGAAGCCGTCTCAGCCGCCGATGACCATCTAAGCTTTGTCTGTTACTTTCACGAACCCCGGAGGCTGCTCTCTGGGGCCACCTGCCCCCACCCAGGAAGACCTGACAAGCCACAAGGACCGACTGCACTCATGCATTTGCAGTTTTGTCTTAGACCTGCGTGTTTTCCTCTTGCAGAGATAAATATGTAGCAACATGTTTTAGAATTACAAGATTTTAGAAGGTATTTAGAACTAAGAAGGTGTTGATTGCAGCCAAAACTCTGCCTCCTAGTAATGTGGCAGGCCTCCAGGCCTGTGGAGACCATGTCCTCACTCAGGACGTGGAGATGACGAGCTGGTCGCTGCCGGCTTCCCAGGGTCCCCGTGAACACCAGCTGGTGTGAAGGCCCAGGAGATGAACGCTTGGCAGCAGCACCATCCCCCAGTTCACTCATTCCTGGGGCACCGCATGGACCACTGCAGGGTAAAAGGGACCAAAACAGGTCACGCCTTGGTGCAGCCCACAATTCTGACAGCCTTGTTTTGATCAGCTGTGCAGAAAGGTTTTCTGTTTCTGTTTTCATTTTAAAGAATTCCATTCATTAAGAAATGTTTACAAAAGTCACTGATAACATTTCTTCTTCTCATTTCACAGAAAGGAAAACTGAGGCCCGGAGAGGTTAAGTATTCTGCTCCAGGATATCGAGGGGCAGAGGTGAGAGACGTCCCCGGTAGCCTTGCTTCAGTGCTTTCTTTACCACTTTATTGGGGATCAGAGTGATGCTGGAGTGTTCTCTGAATAACCAAGAGAAAACACCTCCACGGTTCCTGCCCCAGGGTGAAGGATCGCCCCTATTAAGCAGGTCATCATGGTTTGTGAGACACAGTTCACCCCAGCACCATGGCACACACAGGTGGACGGTGGTGCCACGGGGCTCACATGGTGGCCATGTGGGCACAGCTCCAAGACGTGGTAAAGACAGGCTCGCCAAGGCGCCTGGACCATCTCCTTGGCACACACATCAGCCACCTCACAAACACACTGCACAGACAGCCCTTCCCCACTCTGTCCCCGGCATTTTTCAGGCCATGTGAGCGTACATGTTTCCTTTTTCAAAAATAAAATCGGCATTAATTTCCAGCAGCATTCTCCTGCCCTGAAGGACTCAGATTCCTCCTTCTGGCAAACTCAGCTCCGTTCGGTTCAAAACTAAAGTTCAAACTGCTGATTACCATTTGGTAGAACATTTGGAAAATCACCTCATTCAGAAACAATTAAGGTTTTATAAGATAGCATGTTGGAGAAAACTTCCTGATATTTTTAAGTAGGGCAAATTCCAGAAAATAAATTTTTCCTCACTCTTATCTGATAATTCTTGTTTTCTACAGGAGGTAAAGTCTTCTTCTTGGACTATTGCAGAGGAAACATGTGTGAGAAATATGTCAAGATGTTGCATGGATATCCACCAATGCCGGAGAAATGACCCTTGACCTGGAGTTGCTTCCACGAGATTTTTGGAGAGGTGCAGTGCAGCAGGATGCAAATACTTCTCCAAGCCTCTCACGCACGTGTATCTTACGTGGGCGTGAGTTTGTGCATTTGGGGTTTGCATCTGTATATATGGAGGGGGCCAAAAATATGTACACATGTTTTAAGAAAGGAAAAACCTCTACCAAAATTGCAATACTCGAGTCATGTTTGACGTCTGCAAGTACAAGAGATACAAGGTATAATATACAAGGTAACTGTGTACATTACTGCATCTATGGGGTACAACGTGCTGATTTTATGTACAATTTGGAATGTTCACAGCAAACTGGTTAACATATCATCTGCCTCACTTATTGAATTGTTGACACTCTCCTATTAATATATTTGACATGTATGCTTGCAATATGTACAGTAGGTAAGGTATATAGTTATGATCTAATAAAAAATAAGTCAGAAATAAATTAAATGGAAAGCAAAAAAAAAACCTGGAATGCAAGTCAGTTCAATTAATGTACTAGGTCATACCGCTCACTTCAACTCTGAAATATGGAGTTACCTCATTTTAGAAAAAAGACCTTGTATTGTTTTTCTGTTGTGGAGACCCAAATTTGGCAAGGTGAGTCTTGTCAAGTGAAGCAAGAGTAATAAAGTGAAAATTCTAACCAAAAAACCCAAGATAATGAATGTTATCAGTATATATTGAGTATTATGTTTTAATATGCTTTTTCCTTTCTTAAAATGTACATACATTTTTTGGCACCCTCTGAACCTGCACCTGCGTGTCCACAGGTGTCTGCACTTGTGTGAGGGTGTGGTGGGCATGTACACACCATACACAGTGTCAAGGACCTCACGCCACCATTGGCTGGAGCAGAAGGCAGAGTATGGCCCTGAGAGACAGTGGTGCCTGAGCAGGGGCCTGGGGGTGCACAGGGAAGTGAACCAAGACACAAAGGCAGGGGGACACAGGGCTGCAGGGCCCAGGGGAGTCACATGTGAATTCATCTTCTTCTTCTTCTTCTTTTTTTTTTTTTTTTGTAGAGACAGAGTCTCACTTTACCACCCTTGGTAGAGTGCTGTGGCGTCACACACCTCACAGTAACCTCCAACTCCTGGGCTCAGGTGATTCTCTTGCCTCAGCCTCCCGAGTAGCTGGGACTACAGGAGCCTGACACAACGCCCAGCTATTTTGTTGTTGTTGTTGCAGTTTGGCTGGGGCCGGGTTTGAACCCGCCACCCTCGGTATATGGAGCAGGTGCCCTACCCACTGAGCCACAGGCACCGTCCCTATCTTCTACAACTGGTTCCTGGGTACAGACAGGAAAAGAGCTCCTTTCTCTTCCTGGGAGATGGTTTCCTTTGCTGTTCACGTGGATGATGAAGATGTGTGTGGCTGCCAGGACACATCTGCAGCCCCGAGTCAGGACTCGGGGAGGTGCGAGAGGTGCCACCAGCGTGGTGCACTTCCCACTACGACCGGGCCTGTGACTTCCAACTGCTGCGGAAGGGAAGTCCCAGGGGGGCTGCTCAGTAGTGAGAGCTGAGTCTGGAGCACAGAGCAGAAAGCCCCAAACAGCCACGACTGGGCGTGGAGAGAGGGACGTGTCTCTCCCCCAGAGCGAGGCCAGAGTTCCGTGAGGCCTGGACATAGTGGTCTCCTTTCAGCTCAGGATCCCAGGTCCCAGGGGTGTGGTTGTCATCCTGAGCTCAGGACAGTGTAGGAAGCAGGAGGGAGGGTATAGGAAATGTGACAGGCTGTGGGGACCGGTTGTCTCTTCAGGGAAACATCCAGAAACTGCCCATAGCTCTTCTGCTTAAATACGGACGTTCTCTCCACAAAGTACACGTATTTTAAGAAAGGATAAAACTATATTGTAAAACCCAATATATACCAGTAATGTTTGTATCTTGTCTCTCTTGTAACTGCAGAAGCCAAATGCAATTCAAATATTACCATTTTAATACAATTTTTTCCTATCTTAAAATACATTTTCTTGGCACCCTCTGTAGATGAGCTGGAACTCAGACTTTGCCTACCTTCAGGAGATGCTACAAAACAGTCCTTATTTTATTTGAATTGCCCACAGCTCTGGCTAAAAAGTACCAGCAAGTCCGACATAGCCTACTTTGGCGGAAGTTCATTCTTTCTACAAACCCGGTCCACAGACTCGGCCATCCTGCGTACGCCCTGGGTTTCTTATCTCTGCCAGATTAGCTTCCTGAGGCAGGTTGCCTCTGCCTTCACAGCGTCCAGCCCTCCTATGACTTTCCACTTGGGGCAGGAGGAATGGTACGCTTTGTCCTGGCACACAAGAGTTGTGTCACTTGTTGCTTCCTGTGGAAGCAGCTGCCCCCACCCCAAGCAACAGTCACCCACTTCCTTCTGAGTGTGACTGTGCATTCTGCGTCTACTGCCACTATGGCTCTGATGAGATGACACCAAACTGCTAAACATCATGAACAAGTGACTAAACAAATGAATATGAACATTCACTTCGTTGGCTAGAAGGAAGATCATGCCATCAGGGGCTTGGATCGTCACAGCCGACCTTGGAGAGGGAGCTGGGACCACAGTGTCCCTCTGCCACTCTTCCCACCATCTTGTGCCCCCAAATTTCCTTGCTTTGGAGAGCAAGGCGGATAAGTGACACAGGTAGCAGGTGGCTAAGTCACGTCTACACAGCGGTCACTGGATTTGAAATGTTTGCTCAGCATGTAAACCCAGCCCAGGGGCCAAGAAAAGGGAGCCTGCACTCTGGCAGCTTAGCAGACTACAGTCGTCCCTGCCAGAGAGACAGAATCAGCTGTGGTGTCAGAAAAGGGGCACTTGGGGCACATGGGCAGCTTTGCTTCTGCACCGATACCTGTTTTAGAGTAGCTCTTGCTCCTGAGATATAAAGATGATAGAAAGGCCCGCCCAGTGCAGCCCGGAGCGTGCAGACAGAGTGCTGCCCACGTGCACTACAAGGCGGTCAAGGGGAGCGCCACCCAGTGTACCCCATTATCTCCAGAGCACGTCCCTCCACAAGACACAGCCCCTTCAGGTGCCATGGGTGAGCTGTTGCCTCCAAGGCACAGAGATGGGCTTCCTGGCCTGGCTTGGCTGCAAGCCCGAGGGGCACAAACGGAGCTCTAAGAGCTGTCCCCTCAGAGCTGCCTGGTGAGACTTGGTGATGCCAGTCCCGGCCCTGTTCTGGTCACTGTGCAGCGAGGGTCCACGGAGGGGCTTCTCTGAGGACGAAGCAATGGGCAGAACACGGAGCCTCCCACCCGGGGATCTCCACCGAGGAGCCTGTCGTCACCGCAGTCGGTGTCCAAGCAGGGGCTGGCCCAGAGCAAGGCCTGGAGATGAAAGTAGATCACAGGTTGCCTGGAGCTGGATTGGGGGACGGAAGGGGGACTGCTAATGGGTATGGAGTGTCTTTCTGGCGGGTCAAATTAGGTTGCAGAGATGGCTGCGCAGCTGTGTGAATTTACTGGAAAGCTTTGGATTATATACTTTAAATGGGTGGGCTGTCGGGTAGGTGAGTAATATCTCAAGAAAGCTGTTTCATCAAGGCCTGGCCCCACGGCTTCTTGGCCTGCTGCCTCCCTTGGGTCACCTCCTCCTGTGTGTGTCAGATGTCATCAGAACCCCAGCTGCTCAACGCGGGATCCCGATGTCCAACTTTGGTGACGTGCTGTCCACTCCCGAGGAGAGCCCGTCCAGACCGCAGGGCAGCCCCGTCGGTCCTCCACACCTCCCTCCCTCCCTCCCCCACAGGGAGCTCCCAGTGGACCTCCCCAGCCGGCAGCCTCGGCCCCGTGGCCCTTACCCCACACAGCCCCACGCAGCCGCACCGTGAACCCTGTGACTGGACTCAGCCCCTCCACCCCCACCTGCCCCGCCCCGCCCCTCTCAGAGCTCACTGTCTGCAGGGAGTCAGCCGTGCGTGGTTCCCTGAAAAGGGCTGATGCTGTGCCACCTCTCCACCTCTCCCCGGGTCACTGCCCCAGGCCCCCTTGGCACCTCTCCCTGACGACACTGCGGAAGTCTTGCCCTGCTCTCAGGCCACCCTGAGCCCTCCTGGGGACCCACGGCCTCTGGCCGTCGCCCCGGGGCCCCTCCGTCTGGCGGGGGCACTGGCTCCAGGAGGACAGAGGTATGAGGTCTGTCCCCGGCAGGAGGGGCAGAGGGAAAAGTTGGGGTCTGCCCTCCAGAGCGTGGTTGTTTCCTCCTGAAGTGTGGAGAACCCAGCGACATCAATTTCGTGTAATCTAACAGGGCCTCCCCATCCTCCTGTAAGCTAATTGGACCGAGGCTCCATCGTGCTCCCACCTGGATTTCCTTTCAGACCTCTCTGTCTTTAACCAGCAGCGACGTCTTCCCTCCTCACCCCCTCGTCCTTCTGCCCCTGCTGCAGGGGAGGGAGGCTGAGGGGCCACTACCCTCCCAGGAGCGCACGGACGGAGGGCACTCTCGCAGTCACCCCTGGGGCCCACACAGCCTGCTCCTCTCAGTCATGTTTAGAAGTTCGCAGTGTTTAGCCTCTCTCGGGTCTGCAGGTAACAGCTTGAAATTCCAGCTTAGTCCCAATGGATAATTCCCAGACTTAAAGTTTTCCTTCTGGATAAAGTTTGCATTTAGGCAAAAGCCTGCAATGACTCAGCTCAAACACATAACTGATAAATGTTTTTGGAATGGTGCCAGGACATGGGGAGGTGTCTTGCACAGAAGACACCCTTCTCCTCACGGGATTTGAGGTAATCCATGAGGGTGCTGCCGGCAAGCCTGGCGCACAGATTTCCCAAGGAAGTGTCGTTTTCAGGGCTCATGCGAATGAAGTTTTTCAGTGTCAGAACATCTGCAGTGACATCGTTTATCCCATTAGTGGAACTGGACGTGGGTCTTGGAGGTCACAGGGGCATTGGAAGGACCCTTCCTTCACTGAGGGGTTCATAGCAAGTCCATGGTTCCGTCAGAGCTGGTGACCGTGGGGCCCCTGCCCATTTGGGGCACTGGGATCCTTCCACCACCTGCAGCAGGAAACCCACCTGGAGGAGCTCCCCTGAACATGGAAGGATGTTAACTCCATGGCCTAGTGATTTTCTACTCAAATGCCCCGGTAGAAAAGTACGGTGATCGTAGTTAAACAGAGGCTTCCCATCGCTCGTGCCAGGCACTACGTGTACCAAGAGGCTGGTTGGGTTAAGGCGTTTGTGTTCATTATCCCTACCCTACAAATGAGGAAATTGAAAAGCCTTTCCCTAAGTCCCAAGGCTGGTGAGCTGCCAGAAGGTCCCGGGAGCAGAGGCAGGGAGTTTGGGGGGACACCCAGAGGGCCCCCACCATGGATGGAGATGGTGGGAACCAGTTCGAGGGTGTCGATGTATGTGTTGGCTATGAGAAAATTTCCATAAAAATAGCACGTGAGAAGAATCTGGCTTGGGGACCGTGTGGGGCTGCACTTAAATGGAGCCAGCTGTGCAGAGGCCCTGCCTGGGGCGTGCTGGTGCTTCCGCCCCCAGCAGGGTGGAGTTGAGAGACAGGCTGGAATCTGCACGGCACCCGGGACCTGCAGGGCACAGCACAGTGTGGTGAGGCTACTCTCAGCCTTAACGGTGAAACACGCGTTTCCTTTTCCAGCAAAGTTGTGTCTGTGCTGGTCCCCTCTTCCCTCTAGAAGTCAGCAGGGCCTTTTCATCTGAACCAGCACAGACTCTGACACTTGGCTCCCATGAGCCACAGTAGGTGAGATCCACGATCAGCTCCCATCCTGCATGACACGGCCTGGTGGGTGGGCCACGGGGGTCTTTCTGGGTGTACCTGGGCTTGATGCCATCAAGGGGGCGGCAGCTCCTGTGATTGACTGCCCCCCGCAGTGTGGACTGCGGCGTCACTCACATGGCATACATCCCCGGCTTCTCCGGAGGCTTTAACTTACGGCTGACAAGAGTCTTAAAATCCTGGGAGTACACAGGTAACTAAAATTTATGATGCAAATGTGAATCTTTCAAACACCTCTAAAAATAGTTTAAAGACGTTCTCCACCTGGGATGGCGGGTTTACAAAGTGACTCTGACCACGGGCAGAATGTGAAATGTGAAGGCAGTTCCCTCCTTGAGGTTGGAAACCTTCAGGCTGATGTGAAAATTTAGAGAGGGTGATTCAGGCCCCTGCAATTTTCTTTTCTCTTTTCTTTCTTTTTCTTTTTTTCTTTATTTTTACTTTTTATTTATTTATCTATTAATTTTTTATTTTTATTATTATTTTTTTTTGAGACAGAGTCTCACTCAGTTATCCTGGGTAGAGTGCCAGGGAGTCACAGCTCACAGCAACCTCAAACTCTTGGGTTCAAGTAATTCTCTTGTCTCAGCCTCTGGAGTAGCTGAGACTACAGCCATGTGCCACCATGCCTGGCTAATTTTTCTATTTCTAGCAGAGAGGGGGGTCTCACTCTTGCTCAGGCTGGTCTCAAACTCCTGAGCTCAGCCTTCCAGAGTGCTGGGATTACAGGCATGAGCCACCACACCAGGGACACAAGTTCCTCTGTCCTCAATTTTCAAATCTCCAGCTAGAGCAGGGTGTAGGGGCGCAGTTTGTGGGCTCAGGAAGCACAGCTGCGGGTGCTGTCATGCCCGGAAGAGTGGAATAGAGAGTGCGGCACTGCTGGCACCGGGTCCTCTGAGTCACGGCCTGCAGATGAGAGCCGTGCCACTCCAAGGTCCCTGACTCACAGCTGGGAAAACATTCTCTAGCCCTTGTTCTCTTAGGCACGCAGGGCTGTTCCCAGGATCCGTGGATTCTGGGAACTCCATGGGATGTTACAATATAATTTTGTACTTTGTTTCAGGGATGACCAATAATTCCTTTTAAGTCCTGCTTCAGGAGGCCACTGACACGTTCCTGGAAATATGAAGTCTCTAGCTTGTGAAGTTAATGCACAAGAAACCACCAGATTAACCCACTGCTACATACCCACCACTAAGATGTCCCTTCGTGGCTAAAGGACTCAGTCTGAATATGAGCTTGGCCCAGAGCTGTCCTCTGGGAAGCCCAGTGCCAGAGTGGCCTTGGCCGTGGCTGTCACATCAAGTCAGGAGCCTGAGCGTCTAAAGCCAGAGGTCATGGAAGAGGATGTCCTGCCAAGGAGGGCTGGGTGTCCCTTGCACACAATCTGGGGGTCGGGGAGGGAAGAGAGAGGCTGGGTAGGGCAGGAGTCTCTCTGCCCTGACACAAGCCTGCCCCATATACCCCTCCGCCCCCTACACCACACTCTGCATGCCCTTCTCACCAGGGTTTCCCTCTGAAATGCAGAAATGTGGCACAGAATGGTTGCACAGCATCAGTTTCCTTAGGAAACATGATTCAGAGTCTCTTGTTTAATTAAATAATTGATCCAACAAGTATTTGTGAACCACCTGCTCTGTAGGCTCTGAGCACTCTGCTCTTGAGGGATGCGGGTGAAGGCTGCAAAGAGAAGACATTCCAAAAGCATCTCTGGCTCATTTGAGAGGCACAAACTGGCCTCCAGGAGGGAAGAAACTCGGCAAAGTGGACAGCCCAGTGTTTCCAATGCAGATGGTCCCTTTTGTTCCAGACTTGCACTGGGGCTTGAGGCCTGACCACAGGAGGGAAGCTCGGGGAGGACAGAGGAACATATGTCCAGCCCACTCTGGTCTCCAGGCTCACCCAGTAGTGCAGGGCAGCCTGGGCAAATGTGTGAGCACCTGAATTCAAACCGATGTGCCAAGCAAAAGGGAATCCAAGAGCCAGAAGCATGGGTATGCTCTTTGTCAGCTCAATTTGATAAATACTGACTTGGCCCTACAAGAAGCTAGAAGAATTAAATAAGACACATTTCTTGCTCTCAAGGAGTTTACATAACAATCAGCATACTTAATTTCATAGTAAAATCTAGGCTCATGTTTTATATATACAAGCAATATGATTTCTTACTTTTTTCTATTGATAAATATAATTGGTCATTTTCAGTCCTTATTTTTCCAGGATGATAGAATACCAACCCTAGTAAACTTCTTGTTCTCCTTTTTCTCCTGCTTTGCATAACACCAAGAAATTGGACATGAAGCCACCTGTCCCTTGTCTGTCTCCCTCCTCAGATACCTTCTCAGCCAACCATTGCATTGTTCTACCAGGTCAGCTGCTTTGGCCTAGCTGGGTCATCTCTCCTTGCCCCTCATCCCACGCAGGGGGTTCCTCGAGGGTGAGTGGACTGCCTCATCCCTTCCCTGTCTCTTCTGGACACTAGGCTATCACTCCTTCTCCCACTCCACCTCTTAAACCAAGCAGTTTAAGGTTCTGTCCACTGACATTTTGTAACTGAAACTATTGTCATCTTTCCACCAGTTGCAACACTGCCTTACAGTGGCAATTGCCACATCCATTCAAAATTTTAGCACACAGTGAAACTTTCTAGAGGAAAAAACAAGACATACCCCATATGAAAGCCTGGAGAACAGAATGTCATTCAGCCAGCCTTTCAATTGCTATACCATGAAGCAGTGCTTTCAAAATGGAGGCAAAATGACTTCCAACTTGGAATTCTATACCCAGCTAACCTCTCACTGAAGAAAGCATATAAGAGTCATGTGTCTTCAGAGGTGGACGACCTCAGGAATGTTTCTCCCCCTGCATTTTTCCCCAGGAAGCCCTTAGGAGGTAGGCAGTCAAACGCAGTCATAATCCAGGGGGTAGTTAGAGGACATGAGACTGGAGCTCATGGTGTCAGGATGAGAGAAGGAGGAAGGCAGGTGAGAGGACACGGTGGGGGAGGCCTCCGGTGGGAGAGGTCTTGAGATCAGATAGCCCAGATCAGGTGGGGGCCGGATGGCCCAGCTGGTAATAATGGCTGACCAAGGTAATAATAATGATGATAATAATGCCAATAAACTGTAAAACTGACCAAATGCATGATGGACTTCAACTTCTTCGACAGAAATTTTTTCAGTTTTCTTTAGGATCTTAGGAATGAATTAATTGTAGGTGTTTAGAAAGCTAAGCAAACAAAACAAGATAATTATTGATTCGAAGAGGGGAAATTGGGGTAAAAGGAAAAACAGTCATGTTATATGACTCAACTACGAGCAAAAATAAAGACAGTCCAGATAATGCAAGCAAGGAGTAAAATTCCTCCCCAAACAGAAACAGAATGAGACTGAAGAACAGGAAAGAAAGCACACAGGTAAGGAAGGGATGAGAGGAGTTGAGAGCAAGGGTATGCTTCATCAGGGATTCCGTCTGAGATGGAAAGCTATTCCGAGGCCTGCAAGTATCTGTCAGGTTGACTGAAATGACGGACACCAGAGAAGCAGTTACAGCAAATAGGATTCAGGACGGGTGGGACAAGGCACCACTGTTTCCTCATTAAAAGCCTGGAAGTGCTGTGACTTCTCACACTCTGTCTATTCTCATCTTTGTTTAAAAAGAAAAACCACATGGTGCCAGAGAAGAGGCAAGCCTCAGTGGGAGTGTCAGGTTGGGAACCTCTGCCTGATTCTAGAGCTCTCCTCCACTGGGATTGGCAGAGGCATTTCTGTACCTTCTCCCTGCCAAAGCAGGTTCTGTGGACAAACACCCAGTGGTCAGTGAGGCCGGGAGGTCGGGTCCTCTGATCAACCCTGTGGAGTTGCCTCACATCTCCCTATTGAAGACCTATGCCTTTGAAGCATGATCCCTCCCAAAACACAGGCGTGACCTCCTGCAAACTGGCCACGGACAAATGCTTAAGACATTGATTTTGGTCAACTGAAAAACGTGAGCCCCAGACACATGTACCTTCACGCAGGCTCACGTACTGCACATGTGCACACACACAGCCCTCCCGCTTGCCCCGAGCACCACTAGACACACTTTGCCACTGACGTCCATGTTGCACAACTGGAAACAGGCTTGTCCCCAGTCCCTGACCACTTCAGGGAGGAGCAGCCGAGCCACCCTACTGACGGACATGAACCCCCTGCAGCCAAGGCCTCCCCCAACCCCCGGGATGATTGGGTGCAGGGTATATACACCTATCCTGACATGGCTCTGGGAGTTTTTCCTCCCCAGGCCGCTCCAGCAGGCCCAGCCTGACATTGGATTCTGTGCACCAGATTCCACACCTCTTCTGTTTTTTGCTGTACCCCAAGGTCATCCATGAAATAACTTCCAACAACCTGGGTCCATCTGAGCCTTAACCCATCCACCTGGTGTCATGTGCAGGGAGGGAGCACTTCCTCTCTGAGAGTCCGTCAGGGTGTCCCGCTGGGGTGCGGCTACAGCAGAAGAACCACTTTTCAGTTCCGTGTCTTCCCTCTGCCTTCTGGGTACGGACCGCAGCCTCCAATGCCCCATGGATGTGTGAAAGACAACATACTGGCCTGGGTGAAGATACTCCCAAATGCAAAATTAACTTTGGAGGAACATAGTGAATGAATGCAGCATTTATGGTAAACTACAAGTTTCAGATCAGAACAGATTTGTGCTGCAGACTCAAAGCCATAAGCATTTGAGAATGTCAACCCAGGGATGTCCCCCGGAAATGGCTCATGGTCACAAAGTCTTCAAACAGGTTAACACAAAGCTAGAAGAACAATAAATGTAACCGTAAATTTTATTTTTAGAAAGTGCCACAGCTGAATTGATTTTTAAGAGAATATAAAAAAGAAAGAATCCAAATCTTGGGAACTGATAGAGCTAAGCTATTTACCATTTTTTACTGTTCAATTTCCGCTGATAGAAACAGGAAGGAAGCCGTAAAGGGTCTGTCCATTGAAAAGAGACCAAAGTAAGAATGCAAATAAATACTGGAACCCAGCGGTTATGGTGACTGACAACCTCAAAGATTTTTCACATCCTCTCTGGGGGGAAAAAAAATGTATGCTCATTTTTGATGGCAATTGATGGCATTTTACCTAATATGTAGATCCTAATGAGAAAATAAGAATTTCCACAAAGAAAATATTTTTCTGGTGGATGCCAATTTTGGGGTCTCAGAAGTTTAAAAAGGCAGAAGTGTTTGAATTCCAGTCGAACTTGATTGATAGTCTTAAATGGTTCTCATTAAATTGTCAGCAGTAATGGCATGTTCTCTGCTCCTATTTCCCCATATCTGGGGCTTCCATGAAACACACGGCCATGAGGCTTCCTCTATGCAGACACACAGTGCCCTGAGGTCTTTGGGTTTGTCTTCTGCATCCTTTGTGAATCAGGAGTCAAAAGCCCAATGGACATCAGCAGAAACCCCCATGGAAAAGAAGGGTTCCTCACTATTCTCTACAGACCCCTTGGCCACAGGGACCATGCACAGGACAGGGCTGTCACATCAGGCCAAGCTTGCATCGCTCCGGTCACTACGGCTGTTCCTGTTTGGCTCCTAACTTCAAAGCTGCCTGCCTTCCTGAACATGCATTCCGAGTTTTATTTTCCAGGGAGGCCTACAAGCCATGCAGCTCCTCAGGAGCACTAAAGGTCAAGCTTTCATCCCAGGCTTAAAGGAATACACTTGGGTCCTTTTCTTTTCTGCTTTCCTTTGGGGAAGTCATAAAAACAGCTTTGATAATTAGTAAACAGCCAACATTTCCCCCAAAACTCATAAAACATAAAGGCAGCTTTGCTTTCAAGTCCTACAGGGCCTGCGTTCCAGGGGGCCGACACTCTTCCTCCAAGTACAAGTGAATCGTTCCCACTGGCTTACTACGCCTGGTAAGGACCTGTTGTCTGGTCCACCCTGCTAGGAGTAGGACCAGGGTCAAATTTCTGTCCTGGCTACAGTATATAAATTCACTAAAGGTAAAAGAAGACAGGTTTGAATAGTGACAGATTAGAGACCAGTGTCAAACCCCAGAGGCTGTGATAGGGGTGTGAACTTTTTGTTAGACGTAAGAGCTCTATATTTTTTTGTACATTTCTCTTTCTTCCTGGTAAGCCCAATAAAGTCACTAGCAGTACGTAGACGAGTTTCTAGTCTGTATCAAATTACTTTAAAATTCCCAACCCAGCCTCTTAGTTAACTCAAGGAAATGAAAAATATTGGCAGCCAAATCTGTGTTGCCTGATGCTACATCACAAAGATTGGTAAAGGGATCTCCCGGGCATCCACGCAGCCTCACAGCTCTGCCAGAAGAGAAAAGACGCAAATCCACCGTGGCCACTTCAGAGTCTCACTCCCACTTTAGCAGGAGAACATAATTTTGGGGGCACGGGGAAGATTGCCTCCCTCCGTCTCCTCTAGGGTTAAAGTTAAGCTTAGTGGCCCATAAATGTAGTTGGTCTCAAGACGTGAGCAATTTCTGGTAGTATTTGATTGCAAATAGAAAACAAATACACCAATAAACAAAAAAAATATTGGCTCAATAGTTTGCAAAACCAGGCAACATCTTTATTTCATGTACTTCATAATTGGACTACTTCATGCAGAGGAAAAAGAAAAGCTGTATAATTAACTAAATTAATTAAACAAGATGTGCCTTCTCGGGTAGGTTCACTGCAATCACAGAAACCAGTTGGCTTGTTAAGGCAGCAGATGAACATACTGAAACCTCAGGGCCCCCCCTCAGGTCTGCTGATGAGGACGCACGGCCTTCACTGCCGGGCATTGCCAGCTGGGGCTTGCCCACTGGCCACCCTGGCAGGGGACCCAGGGGGGCCATCCTAGCCTGCTGACATCATTGCCCTCTGTCCTCTGTCACTCAGTCCCAAATCAAAATGCAGGCTGTGTTTTGTGGGTTTCTTACACTATAGCTCCCAGGGAGGCTGGATGGTGAGTATCTGCATTTTTCAGCTTCTAAATGGCTCTGCCTCCCATGAAAATGGATAGACTTATAAATGGAACTTCTCTGAGCATTGGAAAAAGAAGCAAATAATAATAATAATAATAATACGTCTAAATAGTCATTAGCATTGGCTTATAAATGGAGTCCTATGTTACAAAGGGCAGAACTAACCCACCAAACTTATGCCCAAGGCACCTGTGCGCATAATTCATTTTGCAAAGGCAATCCTCTCCTTACATTGTTCCCATGAGCACCCCCGTCTCTCCACTGACTCTGGTCATCCTCTGCTTTTGTCACCCCAGGTGCTGGGGTCTGGCCACCCTCTGTCCTCCCCCCTGTGCACCTGTCTCTCTGTTTTTTGCAGGGAACGATTTGCAGGGACCAACAAAAAGTACTTTAAAGCCCTCCTTCAATTTAAAAACATGTGCACTTGCAAATTTTAGACAAGAGGAAATCCAAGTCTTAAATTGCCAAGTCTTTAATTGTCAAGGCTTTAAGCCCTTTCTCTTCAAGCTCTCTTTTTAAAGACTGTTTCTTTCTTTCTTCTTTTTTTTTTTAACTTCATCTCTAAAAATAGCCAGGCATTGTGGTGGGCACCTGTAGTCCCAGCTATATGGGAGGCTGAGGCTTGAGCCCAAGAGTTTGCAGTTTCTGTGACACCACGGCACTCTACACAGGGCAACAAAGTGAGAATCTGTCTCAAAAAAAAAAAAGAAAATTCCTATTTTTAGTAGAGATGAGGCATTGCTTTTCTCAGGGGGGGTCTCAAAAATTCCACCAGCCTTGGCCTCTCAGAGTTCTAGGATTAGGGATGTGAGCCAACTCCCCTGGTCTACACGTGCTTTTTAATAAACATTTTCTTGGAGTTCAGCAATCTTTTAGTCTTCTATTATATAGTCTCAGATCACATATCATTAACTTTTATGTATTTATATTTATCAGAAATAAGCATCATGGCTGGGCAAAGTGGCTTACGCCAAAAATCCTAGCACTCTGGGAGGCTGAGGCTTGCACTCAGGAGTTGGAGACCAGCCTGAGCAATAGTGAGACCCCATCTATAACAAAAATAGAAAAATTTGCCTGGCATTCTGGCAGGCACTGGTAGTCCCAGCTACTCAGGAGGCTGAGGCAAGGGGATCTCTTAAAACCCAAGAGTTTGAGGTTGTGTGACCTATGATGCCAAGGAACTCTACCCAGGGCTAAGGTAAGAGTCTGTTTTAAAAAAGACGAAGGAAAAAAAAAGGCTGGAAGCCTTTCCAGAAACAAAAAAAGAAAAAGAAAACAAAACAAAGCAAAAGGCTTGGTGCCTGGGCTCAGCTGGCGGGTTCATATCCTGCCCAGGCCTGCCAAACAACAATGACAACTACAACCAAAAAATCACCGGGCATTGTGGAGGGTGCCTGTAGTCCCAGCTACTTGGGAGGCTGAGGCAAGAGAAGACTGTTTCATTTGGAACCCTTTTACATCCACATTTATTGATAATCTAAGCCAGGTACTAGCTGTGTGAACTGTTACCTCCACAAGATCCCTGTAGGAGGGAGTTTTACTCTCCACGCAGTCCAGAGCAGGGAACAGAAATACTTAGAGGCAGAATCGCAGCCTTGGTGAGGGAAAAGTCATTTCCCAAACCCAGGACTCTCTGTCCTTGGGAATCTACCTTCCCAAGAAGCCGCTTCCCTGGAGGCGCATGGGCAGCTCCCATGGGCAGCTCCACCCACCCACTCCCCAGCTGCCTCCAACACTCTAGGGGAGTCTCTGAAGCTGTGGTCATGCTCCAGACGCCCCAGCGGGCATTCATAAAGACTAATAGGGTCCTGACGGACAGCAGCAGGCCCCGAAGTAGTTCCTGAAACATTGGGGCACAGGTTCTGGAGTTACCGGCTTGTTCTAATCCCCAGAAAGGAGGTTGGAAAGCTGGACCTTTACCCTTTCATCTCTCTCAGCGAGTAGGCGGCTCATATGGGCTGAGAATCGTGTTATCACCCACCACCCCAAAGAGATGTCCTAGAGGGTAGAACTGTAGTGATTCTAATTAACACACTAAACACCAAAGAGAAATCCCCGAGAGACAGAGAATGGGCCCCACCGCTGCCAACCCCTCAGCAGCAGCTGGGAACCCTGGGTTTGCTTGAGAAAAACGACTTTCCATTATTAAATCATAACTGTGTGCATTAATGCATTTATGGGGTACAATGTGCTGGTTTGATATATGATGTGGAAATTTAATATTGTAAACATTGACCATTAGTCGGACATCTTTGCATAGTATAGAAGTCCTGTTAAAAAACTGTATATATATTTTAAATCTCAGTGACTCTCACCTGGATTGTAAAAATCAATTTTGTATTCTATCTATTGATTATCAAGATCAACCTCATTAAATGGAACTGTAACTCCAAACCACTCGAAATAAAAAAAAAAAATGACTTTCCAGCCATTTCCGTCTGGGGTATTTAATTTTTAAAAGGAGAGAGACTAAAAGCTGGAAAAGTTTAATGCCCATAACAACAAATTCACATCCAACTAACTTCACATGTTACCTTCGAAAAGAGGTCACACCGCTTATTTCAAGAGCATTTCTGTTCTTCAGAGGTAAGATTCAGGGAACGAAGGCAGATTGTCACTGGTGTCAGATCTGATCTTTCAAAAGCCAAAGGTCCTCCCATGTGCCAACTGCTGACTGGTGCAAACCGTCCCCTGGGGACGCTGGTCATGTGGTAAGAGCACATATGGTGGCAGAGTTACATCCTAGAACCCGTGATTTAACATTATGTGCGTATGTTGGGGGAAGAGCTGTCGGTTTTGCTGGGCAGGGCTCAAGGACCTACGGTGGACCCTCTGGACACCTCCCCTTATGGCTTCAGTTTACAAGAAGGCTCCCAAGCATCCAGCATCCCAGATTATTTTGTGCTAACTGGGAACTGTTACAGCTTCAGAATTTTCACCTTAGTGTTTTGCGGGGAAGGGGAAAACATCCCGGTTTCACTATCGTTATTTCCTTGGGGGTTCTAACCCCAAGTGACCCTGCTCTGGGAGAAGCATGAGACCAGAGGTGCCCAGTGTATGTCACCCTGTTTCCCCAAGGTGTTCCCTGCCCCCAGGGTACCAGGTGAAGACCCCAGACCTGCTGGCTTGTTGAAGGGGTCTCAGCATGGCCCACAGCCCTGGATTTTCTGATGACCTGACACAGACTCTTTCTCAAGTGCTTTTGGTAAATGGACATGCTGTCTGCACATTTGTGAGAACACTTTCTCTCACAATGTGTTTGGAGCAAAGTGACTCAATTAACTTAAAATCTGACACACAAAGGTAAGAAAAGGCTTTCTCATTTTTAAATCTTCTAAAAATCTTTGCAAGTTCCAACTGTGTCTGTCATTGCTGGGACCATCCAAACGTCCTTCCAAGGTCTGGTGTGCAGACCTAAGGTTTGAGCTCCTGTCTCAGCAGAGCTTATGAACAAATGTGGAGTCTCACAGAATAGTCCAGAGAGGCTGAGTTTACATTGGGCTCACCCATCATTTATTTCCGATGCTCTTTGTTAGGGCAGAACCCACTGTCACAGTCTGGCTGAGGCATTAACAAGGGCTGCCTGCCTCTTCCTTCCTTAGGGGAGACCCTGAGTTCACACCCGCAGGCTCCATGTCCCTGTTCCAGGGCAGATTTAGCCCAAACTGAGAAGAGAGATGACAGAGAAGAGAGAGGGACAGAGTGGGGGCGACTAGCCCTCTGGACTGCTGAGCGTGGCGCAGGCCCTGGAGCAGGGGCTCAAGGTCTCATGTTGCCCAGAGCTTCTGATATCTGAAAATGCTAGATGGAGAATCACAGAGATGAAAAAGAAACAAACAAAACAAAACAAAACCCTTTTTTTCAAGCGAAGCTATATTAAGATTCAAGCAGAAAGAATTAAAGCTTGCTTTGGGCATTTCAAATCTTTAGTGTTGATAAAACCTTCAGGATTGGGCGGCTCCTGTGGCTTAGCGAGTAGGGCGCCAGCCCCATATACCGAAGGTGGCGGGTTCAAGCCCGGCCTCGGCCGAACTGCAAAACAAAAAAATAGCTGGGCGCTGTGGTGGGCGCCTGTAGTCCCAGCTACTTTGGAGGCTGAGGCAAGAGAATCGCTTAAGCCCAGGAGTTGGAGTTGCTGTGAGCTGTGTGACGCCACGGCACTCTACCCAGGGTGATAAAGTGAGACTCTGTCTCTACAAAAAAAAAAAAAACCTTCAGGATTTTTCTGAGGTGGTTGAAAACCCAGGGTCCAACCTCTCCATGGCAGAGGGGAGGCAACTGGTGTCCCCAGTGGAGCCAAGTGACTTCTCAAGGTCACACAGAAGTTAGGGGCAGAGAGTGATGGAGAAACGCCACTGGCTGCTCTTGAGGGGTTGCCTGGGAGAGACATCTCTGGGAGTCCCCAGGAGGGCAATAAATCATGCCTGCCTTCTTCACGGCTGAGTCTCACACGAGGGCCCTCTTGCATCTAGGGACAAGGGTGTGAAGGGGCAGACAGGAACAGGTGCACCAGTGGGGAGCTGGAGCTGACCTGGAGCCTGTGGACCCTACAGAAAGCAGGTCTGGGGGGCAGTGGAAGGTTGAGTGTGGGCACAGGGGGAGCAGGGCAGGGAGCAGGCAATTGCTATCTTGCTGTTCATAACCTGTGCCTGGAAATCTGGGTACCTCCATGGGGCCCTCTTAGCCTCAGTGACCCAGCAGTCCTCCCCACCCTCTACCTCAGTTGCTCACATCCTGGCTGCTCCATGCTCACGTGCCTGCTCCCTCTCGTCCAGGTGTCATGGTGGTCTGTGACCTGTGATCCTGGATGTTACTACTGTGATTGCTTTAGGGCGCCACAACTGCACTCATACAAGACAGTAAACTTCATCAATAAATGCATGTTCTGACTGCTCCACTGCTTGGCTACTCCCCTATCTCTCTCCCTCTCCTCGAGCCTCCGGTTTTCTGCGACACAACAATATTGAAACGAGGCCAGTCAGTAACCCTGCAATGGCTTCTTAGTGTTCAAGAGAAGGGAAGAGTCACAAATCTCTCACTTTAAATCCAAAGCTAAAAATGATTAAGCTTAGTAAGAAAGGCATGTTGAAAGCTGAGACGGACCAAAACTGAGGCCTCTTGCACCAAACTGCCAATGTGGAAAAGCAAAGGAAAAGTTCTCGAAGGAAATTAAACATGCTACTCCATTGAACATGTGGTGATAAGGTAGTGACACAGCCTTACTGCTGATATGGAGAGAGTTTAAGTGGTCTGGATAGAAGATCAAACCGCCACAATATTCCCTTAAGCCAAAGCCAAATCCAGAACAAGGCCCTGACTTTCTTCAGTTCTGTGAAGGCTGAGAAGGGTGAGGAAGCTGCAGAGGAAAGTCTGAAGTTAGCATGAGGTTTAAGGAAAGAAACTGTCTCTATGACATAAAAAACATAAAAATGCAAGGTGAGACAGTAAGTGCTGATGGGGTCGCTACAGCAAGTTACCTGGAAGATCTAACTCCGTTAAACAACAGATGTTACGTGGAGACAGAGCAGCCTTCTATTGGAAGAAGATACCATCTATTGGAAGAAGATACCATCTAGGACTTTCACAGCTAGAGGGGAGAAGTCAGTTTCTGACTTCAAAGCTTCAAAGGACAGGCAAATCTGTTGTTAGAGGCTAATGCATCGGTGACTTCAGTTTGAAGCCGGTGCTCTGGCACCATTCTGAAAATCGTAGGGTCCTTAAGAATGATGCAAAGTCAACTCTGTGTTCTACCAATGGGGGGAAAAAAAAAAGCCTGGGTGACAACACATCTGTTTAGAGAATGGTTGTCAAATATTTTAAGCCCACTTTTGAGACCTACTGCTCAGAAAAAAAAGATTCCTTTCAAACTATCACTGGTCATTGACAATGCACTTGGTCACTCAAGATCTCTAATGGAGAAGTACAATAAATAAATTTTGTTTTCATGCCTGTGAATTCAACATACATTCTGCAGTCCATGGATCAAGGGGCAATTTTTACCTTTGTGTCTTACTACCTAAGAAACACATTTTGTGAAAGTTGTAGCTGCCCTGGTGATTCCTCTGATCAATTTGGGCAAAGTAAATTGACAACCTTCTCAAAAGGATTCACCACTCCATACGCTCTTAAGAATACTTGTGATTCCTGAGAGGAGGTTAAAACATCGATATTAACAGGAGTTTGTAAGGAGTCTAACCCACTTGAACGCCTTTGAGACTTGTGTGGAGGAAGGAACAGCAAATGTGGTGGCAATAGCAAGAGAACTAGAATTAGAAGCGCAGTCTGAAGATGGGACTGAATTGTTGCAATATCGTAATCAAACTTCAATAAATGAAAACTTGCTTTTTATATATGGGCAAAGAAAAAGGAAGGAGTTTATTGAGACAGAATCTATTCCTGGTGAAGGTGCTATGAACATTGTTGAAATGTCAACAAAGGATTTAGAATATTAGGTGATTTTAGTTGACAAAGCAGTGGCAGGGTTTGAGAGAACTGAGTCCAATTCTCTTTGTCTTTATTTCAAATTAATATGAGAGTACAAATTTTTAGATTACATTGTTCTCACTTTCAAGGTAAAGTTCAAGCTGTGAGAGAGCCCCTCACCTGGGCGGGGGCCTTGAAGGCCCTCACATTGTGCACATTAGGTGAGAGCCCACCAAATGTCCTCCTTCCTTCCGTCAGTAGCCTTACCCCCCTCATGCCTCACTTGTCCCACTTGCTAGACTATATTTGTGTTTTATCATTTGTATGAGTGTGTCTTTTTTCCCCATTCTTGAGATACTTTACTAAGAAGAATGTGTTTCCACGCCATCCAGGTAAACATAAAAGATGTAAAGCCTCTGTTTTTTCTTACGACTGAATAGTATTCCCTGGTATACATATTTCCACAATTGGTTAATCCATTCATGTGTTTATGGACATTTAGGTTGCTTCCTCAACTTGGCAATTATGAATTGAGCTGCAATAAACATTCTGGTGCTAATGTCCTTGAGGTAAAATTTTTATTCTTCTGTGTAGATACCTAGTAAAGGGATTGTGGGATCAAATGGAAGGTCAACATTTAGTTCTTTGGTAATTCTCCAAACTTCTTTCCATACAAGTTGTATTAGTTTGCGGTCCCACCTGCAGTGTAGAAGTATTCTCTTCTCTCCACATCCACGCCAGCATCTATAGTTTTGGGACTTTGTGATGTGGGCTAATCTTCCTGGAGTTAGGTGATATCTCAAAGTGGTTTTGATTTGCATTTCTCTGACGATTAAAGATGATGAACATTTTTTGATGTATTTGTTGGCCATTTGTCTGTCATCTTGGCAATTGCAGCAACACCAAAAATAAGTAACTGGAATTTGATCAAGCCAAAAGTTTCTGCATAGCTAAAGCTTTGGTACTACAACCAAAGCAAACAGCCTTCGGGATGGGAGATTGTTGCCTGTTATGAATCTGGCAGAGGTCTGATAACTAGAATCTACAGAGAAGGCAAGCTAATCATAGTAAAAGAGAAAACAATCCCATTTCTATGTGTGCAAGAGAGTTGAACATAAATATCCTTGAAAATGACAGAGGCATGACTCCAATTTTCAAAGATATCCTGTGGGAAAAATGCTATTGAACAGCACCGCATGCGATAGGGAACTTTCCTAAAAGCAAGAGTCAATCCATGGAGCAAACATCACTGTTGTCTTATTTTAAGGAATTGCCACAGGCACCCCAGCCTTCGGCAACCCCCACCCTGTTCTGCCAGCAGCATCAACATGGAGGGAGGACCACCAGCAGAAGCATCACAACCCATAAAGCTCAGACGATTGTCAGCATTTTCTAGCAAGAAAGTATTTTGAGTTGTGATGGATTTTTTAGACATAGGACTTTTGCACACTTAGACTGCAGCATAGTGTGAACATGACATGTTTAAGCACCAGACACAGAGAATGCATGTGGCTCCCTTGATGGCAGTAGTCTGAGCCAATCCCACAACGTCTCTGAACTTACCACTTGGGTTAGTGCTTCCAAGATCCCCATTATTGTCTGTAAATGTAGCCTGCTTACTTTGATAGTACCTAAATTTAATAAAACAGGGATTATACTCACCCATAGTCTAAGCAGTGGGAGGCATCGGACACCTGCACCTGGCAGTAGTTACTCGGGCAGGGAGAAGGGCGCAGCAGAAGGGAATTTGGGGAGAGGGATGCTGGTTAGAATGGCTGTGCCCTCTCTGTCTGGATGCTCCTTGAGAAGGCTCTTTACTACGTGGGGGATAGAGATTAGTTTTGTGGCTCAAGGAGTAGGGTGCCGACCATATACCAACCCAGCCCCGGCCAGAAACTGCAACAACAACAAAAATAAATAAATAAATAAAAACAAAAAACAAAAAAACAAAAGAAAAGAAAAGAATAAAGGAGTATATTATCTTAAGAATTTAGCTTGAACCATTCAATATGCAGATTTTATATCATGCTCCCGTATTTATTAATCACAAATAATTCATAAATGAATTCCTGGATATACTTAGTCAATTTGACAAATTTCATGTGTGTGCCTGAGAGAGAGAGAGGGAACCTAGGGCTGACAATGACTAAAGCCGTGGTAAAATGGGCATGAAAATATTTGGCTGGTGGCCATGTAAATCGGTACAACTTTTGTGGAGCAATATGGCGGCGACGTTTCAAGAATCATGAGGATATTCGCAATGTTTGACTCGATAATCTCACTCCTGAGAATCTATCCAGGAAAAGAGCCCACAGGTAAAGTTCAAAGAAGAAGAAAGCTTAAGCGCAGAGCAATATTCATTGTGGAAGCTTAGGTCTAGCAGGATTGTTAAAATCTACGTAAGGAATGAAAGAAATATATAGATCGGGGGAAATGCCATGATGCAAATAAGTACAGTGATGTGACGTGACGTGACTGATGCAGTGACAGGGAGAGTGGGAGGGACGCTGCACTCAGGGCATGTGAACTGAGATCTGAAAGTGAAAATGAACCAGTCATGTGACGAGCTCAGCCCTACTAGCTCTTTTGGCAGGAAAGATCCTGATAGGTCAGGAAATGGATGGGTCTCTGGGAGCAGCACGGAGTGAGCAATAACTTTCGTTATTTCTGAAAGTGAAATAACGGACCACAACATAATCTGTCTCAAAATTTTCATTGGTGGATCTGGACAGCAGCTGGTGGTCCCCTGAGGATCCAGAACAAGGGACACACACTGTGAGCCCACCCTATGAAGACTTTGCATGTGTGTTTTTAAAAAAACAGAAGGAAAGTGCTCGCTTCGGCAGCACACATACTAAAATTGGAACGATACAGAGAAGATTAGCATGGCCCCTATGTAAGGATGACAGGCAAATTCACGAAGCGTTCCATATTAAAAAAAAAAAAAAGAAGAAGGAAACAGAAAAATTTTAAAAAGGAATGATGTATGTTTTTTCTTAAAATTGCTGTTATTATTTTTATATTATTTACAAAAAATTAAGATTGCAATTAATTAAATTAATTAATTAATTGCAATTTTTGGTTGCATATGCAAAAATAAGGTCTTACTATTGCACCATTATAACTTGAAATGTAGTCTCCTTTTTTTTTTTTTTTTTTAGATATGGAACGCTTCACGGATTTGTGTGTCATCCTTGCGCAGGGGCTATGCTAATCTTCTCTGTATCGTTCCAAATTTAGTGTATGTGCTGCCAGAGCGAGCACTTGTTCTCCTTCTTGTTCAGGCCACAGAGTGGATGTGGACCCTCCTTGGAAAGCCCCCTCTTTACTGTGGCATCTCCACAGTGCCGAACACAGCACCTGCTTCACCTTGAATCCATGGTGTTGAATTGACCTTGAGAATTCAGTTCACTTTGGCAACATCTAGAAACACAGCCCCTGTACTTAATTTGCTCACAGTCTAAGGGCAGAGTTCCGATAACATGAAAATTGGTTTTGAATATTAGACTGAGATAGTAAGCCCTGAATCAGAGGGCCAAGTTTGCCCACAATATGTAGACAATGGACAACGTCTAACATTTTCCAAGAGAAACGATGAATATTTTAATAATCAAATTTTAGCAATCAATCGATGGGCATGCATGTGGGTCATTATGAAAGTTTTGAAATACACAGAAATCAAGAAACATAAAATCTACGTGGATGGAAATAAATGAAGTGCTGCTGGCAACACCAATAAGCCGAGCAAGCTGAAACTTGCACGGGGGAATCAGAAAGGACGCTGTCAACTCTGTTTCTTGAAAGTGAAATAACAGACCATAACCTAATCTGTCTCGAAATTTTCATAGTGACCCACATACTGTTAGTATTTACTGACATCAATGTGCTCACATATGCTTTCCAGTCTCCTCTGCAGGAAGGTGGACCATTTGGCTAAATATAAATCCATACAGTGTAAACAGCAGGCTGTATGCACACTGTCAGCCTGGATAATTCAGAGTCCGGTATGATGTCCTGCAGTTCCCACCCTGCCCACAGGCGAGGAGGGAAGGGGGCCAAGGCTGCAGAGCATAGATCTCTGAGTCACTCCGTGGAGGAGAGCTCCCCAGCATCGCTGTCGGACCCTGTCAGAATCTGGGTGAGGGACAATGACACCATGGCTGTGTCAAGCCTCTGAGCAGTTTAGGGACCATTGGTTACACCAGCCAGCACCTATATTACCCTTTCAAATCATGACATATTCTATGTATTTGTAGAATCTTCCCACTTGCTCTGTTTTATTCGAATTCTATTTCTGTAAAGGATTTGAGCCACGTGTCTCCTTGTGAGACAACGATCATATTTCTTCCCATTTCAGTTATTATCTCTACAGTGGAAAGAGAAACCAGGAGATTCTCCAATGTGCACAAAACAAAACCGGCCTAACGCACGCTTGCAGCCAGCTTGATGCGGCCCATAAAAACCCAGACGGTCTTAGCTCGAGCTTTTGTTTCCTCTTATGCAGCTCCCCTTGCCTGAGATGCCTTTTACCCGGTTCACTGCCTTACAGTCCCTGGGAGGCTGGGCTCCAATCCAAATGTCAGCTTCTCTTTGAAGCTTTTTTCTAGTGTGCCCCAGGCAAAATTCATGCTCCCTTTCTCCGCCTCACAAAGGTCATTGATGGCCTTTTCAAGTCCACATCCTATTTGATCTCCTTAGCATCTCTCAGTATTTTCAAAACTCCCTCTTTATTAAAAAACAAACAGAAAACAACTCTTTTCTTTTAGTCTTAGAGGCACTACCGCCTGTGGGGACTCTACCTCCTCCCCACTCTTCCCGCCTGGTTCCTCCTCCGCCCTTTTCCTTAGATGAGAAGTCTCCATCCACCTTACACCCTAAGCGCGCTTCTGACTTCACCAACTCACTGAAATAAATGTCTCACCCTCTCCCTTGGTGTCCACTGTCAACAATAAGCCACTGGCTTCCAAGGTCCTATCTCCAGCTGGACTCCCTCCTAGGTGCCAGCCCCATTCCAACTACCCCCTGGAAGTATCTGATTGACTTACACAAAAAAGATGAGTTTCCTCCCCGCCCCCCGCTGCGTGCTCAGCCTCCTGCATCCCAGGCCTCAGTCAGCAGCACCCCCAGTAGTGGCCCCAAGAGTTCTTATGTCCTCGTTCCTCTTCCCCATCCCCCACGTACAAGTTATCACATCCTTAATGGGAGGGGAAATTGGGCGTGTAGTTTTACGTTCAGAATTTGACCCACCCACTTCCTAGTTATACAACCTGGATCAAGTTACTCAAGCCTCTGAGCTTCTACTTTCTAACCTGCAAAATGGAGATACTTAAATATGGAACTCTTAGGAGTGTGGGAAACATTAAATGAGAAAATGCATGAAATAGGGGTGGTGCCTGTGACTCAGAGGGGTAGGGTGCCGGCCCCATATGCCGGAGGTGGCGGGTTCAAACCCAGCCCCGGCCAAAAACTCTTAGAAGGGCACAGGCGAACCTTTCTAAATGCAGAATATAAATGTCTTCACACTATAACTAAGAAAATACCATGAAGGCTATGTTAATCAGTTTGATGAAAATAATTCAGATTGTATATGAAACCAGCACATTGTATTCCTTGATTGCACTAATGTACACAGCTGTGATTTAATAATAAAAACAATAAAAAAAAAAAAAAAGGGCTAGATGACACAGACCAGTTAGTCACAATTTTAAATCTCCTTCTCCCCCTAAATATCCACATCCCCACTGCCTTTGCTCACAAAGCGACCGCCTCTCACCTGGATCATGGATGGCCCAGTGACAGGTCTCTGCCTGGCAGCAGAAAGCGGCAAGTTTAACGCTGGGATGCAGCGCTCTCCGCAAGGTGAAGGCATTGCACCCAGCCCAGCCCTGAGCCTGGCCTCCTCCCTCTGGCCTAGTGAAATGTAATAAGATAACTTTTGGGGTCTCCAGATGTGTATGAAAGCAAGAGAGAAAATCCCCCAGGTGCCAAGAATCAGAAACTCAGATTCAGAGTTGGGCCATGGGCCATTCTAGCCAAGCAGACCTCAGTGGCTGGTAGTTGGGGTTCAGAGGCCTCAGGAGAGTGGGGTTGACAGGAACGGGTTACCCTTCGTGGAAGCAAGCCCCTCTGTCAGCCTACAGCTACCTGCTAAAATCCTAAAGGGTCAAGAGGAAAAACGGCATACATACTTCCTGTTCACTGACCTGGAGAAGCTTGAAGGAAGCTCATCACTCACCAAGGATGTGGTTGGAAGAGAATTATCTGGAAGAAATCAGAGCCCTGGGATTAAACCGAGTTTGTGCTGGGAGCCCAGGAGAAGCTGAACAGGGAAACTGACTGGGCCCAGCAGAGGTAAACAAAGAGCCTCCCCCTAGGGCCGCGTCCTCGGCCCAGATGTCTGTGTGTCCTGCAGGAAGCAGCCCCTGCACAAAAGCTCTCAGTGGAGCTCTCAGGAAGGCTACAAGGAAGCAAGTTCAGGAGAGTCACCAGATGCCAGAGTCCTCCCACGAAGCCCAAAGACGCTCTAAGTGAATACCTGCATTCGCATTCAACCTTTTTACTGGAAAATCCCAAACATGTACAACAGGGAAAATAGAGAAGCTCCATCACCCAGTTTTAACAATTATAAACTCATAGTCCACTGACTTCATGAAATAAATATTTTTTCAAAGTCCAACAAGAGAAAGAAAGAAAAACGTGTCATAAGGGCAGAATGGAACCCTTTAAAAAAAGAAAAGAGAGAGAAATCAACCCAAAGAACAACCACGTTGAAAGAGTAGAAATATAAACTAAAGTCATATGAAATCAATACATAACCACCTACACACTCATACGAATGGCAAAACATAACTATAGTCCAGAAAGTGGAAGGGAAGAGGAGAGAGAGGGGAGGGAAGCGGGGATATGGGAGGAGGGAGGGTATTTGGGGGGACCTCACCTAATGTGCATGATGCAATGGCACATTTCAAAACTATTAAGAAATTAGTATAATAATGATGGATGTGTTACTTAGTTCAATGTAAGCATTTCACATTGTATATCAAAGCAGTACCCTGAACCCCTTAAATGCATCAATTACAAAGTTATGATTTAATAAAAAATAATTAATAAAAAATATATTAAAAAACTAAAGTCATTAAAGTTTTTTCTAAAAAAAACCACAGTTTGATGGGAAAAAAAGGACACAACTCAACATAATTAAACTAGCAAATATTTCTGAAGAAATCAGTTCAGGTAAACAGCAAAAAGATAGAAAATATGAGTGGGAAATTAAAGACTCTTGGAGGATGGATAAGATGTTTCACAATAAGCAAATGGCGGTAGTGGAGGAGGCAGAAGGTGCTTCAAAATTAGGGACAGACGTTCTCCAAAGTAGAGGAATATCCTGGATCCATTGCAGAATCCGTAGAAATAAACGTACTCGCAGGCTCAGTATAGTGACGTTCAATGAGAAAGAGGAACATTCTCCAAGTCCCAGAGCAAAGCAGCAAGTTGATGAGTGTGCTCATCTCTATGGCAGATGTCCTTGTCACCACCCAGAGAATAATGTCTTCTTTCTCTCCATCTTAACAAAGTGATTTTCAGATTAAAAAAAAAACTCACAAATGAGCCAACCACCACAACAATAGAACTCACCTCCATCTCTCAGCCTCGCTCACACCTTGCCGTGGCCGAGAGACAGGACTCTAGTGAGCGAGGCACACCTGGAAGGCTTTCCTTCTCGACCCAGCTATCGCCCTGCATATACTGTTCACGGATGCGCCTGTGATGTGAAGGAGGGTTCAGGGAAGGGGAAAAAGGAATATTCCACTTTAATTCTCTAGTTGCAACTTTCGTGTCTATTATAATGTATCTGTATGTATTTAAAGCAAATGTGACACATTTCTAACATTTGCTAATTCTGAGTATAGGGTACATGGGTCTATGTTCAAACTGTATCTGTGTAATTTTTTTTAACTTTATAGATTTAAAGCCCTGGAAGAAAAAGAATCCCAATAAAGTAACAAGGCCTCTTGAGACCAGGAATGGGGAAGCTTCCGATCCTGGAGGCAGGTCCCTTCTTGGGGTTTCACAATGGCAGGGAGCCCCATGGCCTCCCCTGCCCTGCGAGCCTCCCCTTTCCTCCTCCCTGCCAAGCTTGCCCTGTGAGGCTCCAGCACAGCCTCGGCCCCTCCTTCTGTGCAAGCTCACCCTCGGCCTCCCAGATAGCTGGCAGCAATCTCTTCATTGCCCAACTTTAAAACTCTGAGCCATGACTGACTTGGCTAGCTCATCGTTGCCATCCAGGCCACAAGTCAAGAGCCCTGAGTAGGTTCTGTGCTGGTTGCCTCCTGCTCCACCCAGGTATGGGCACCCCTCTTTAGGTTTCTGCAAGCGCTTTGTACCTGCACACATGCCACTTACTATTGAATTGTAGCTACTTGTTTACTTACACGGCTCTCTTACCAGACTGTGAGTTGCACAGGGCAAAGACTGTCTCATAGCTGCCCTTCTATTTCCCAGAGCCCAGCCACAGCCCTGCGACGTGGGAGTGACCCCGTAGATGTCTGACACTGGATGCATGCACCAAGCCACCTGTGCGTCCTGTCCTGTCTCATAAACACTCTACAGCATTCCCCATGAAACGGCTGGAGCTCAAGGGAAGGGGCCATGAGCCCAGCTCCTGGGTTACAGGTAATGAAACTGGCCCCTGGCAGGTGAGGGAGCTCAGCAAAGTCACACGCCTGGTGAGGGAGGCTCAGGGATGGGAAGGGGTCAGTGCGGACACGACTCCACCAACCGCCTCCACTACTAGTAAGTCTGTGACAACCACCAAGCCACCACACCCAGAGTAGCTTCAGAAGGACAGATGTTTCTGAGACCTTCACTGTTCAGTAGTCATCACCCCTCTACTTCTTTGCTATGACCCCCTCTGCTTTATGCTCCCTGAGAAAGGGCCAGTCGGCCCTAGGCTTTGACGTTTCCATCTGGGAAAGCAACACAGCCAGAGAAAGGGCAGGTCTGTGTCCAGGGCCCTGGCACTGGCAGTTGCCTAGGACACTCTGATCTGCCCTGCAGGCTGATTCCATTGTCCTGGAGCACGGCCACGCTCCCACAGGAAGCTCTGTACCACACTGCACTGCGGGCAGAAACGTCGCAGAGTCCTTCCTATGACTGATAAACAGTGTTTGCTTTGGAGCAAGAGGAAAAATAAGGCACTGGGGATAATACAGGAGGATGGGGAACACGTAAGGGACTCCAGAATGAAAGCAAAAGAAGATTATTGCTTTGAACAATCCGTGTGGTAACTCACTCTAGGAACAATGAGCACCAGCCAGAACAAGCTTCCTTCCACCCAGCTGCAGTCAAAGCTGAGAGTCACAGGGGGCCAGGGAGCCGGTGGGCTGTGTTATGGCTGCAGGAGGACAAACAGAGCAGGTCAAGAAAGGCTGGCCCCTTCAAAGGACAACGTGGCAGGGCTCAGATGACTTCAGCTGCAGTCACTAACAGAGAAAGGCGTCCCCTCCCGAGGAATGATAACGGGAGACGATCTGAAAGGAAGAAAAAGGCAGGTGGGTAGGCGGTGGCTGCAGACAGTCAGTCCCTCTGACGATGGGGTGATAGTGCTGGCTGTTTTTATTACCCTGCTTTGGGAGGGGAGTGGGCTAGCCCCCTTCACCAGGGGCACGTGCTGGCAGTCTAACTCCAGGAGGTCTGGTTTCGCTGAGTGAGGGATGCAAGTTGACAGAGAAAGCAAAGCTCCTCCGGTGACTCTCAGAAGCTGTGTGAGGGCTGAATGAGGAGACAGAAGATGCCGCCAGCAAGGGAGAAAAACTGGGGTCGGCAGAGTGACAAAAAAACATTACTTGTTGAGGAACTCAATTTACTAAGCGCCGTGACCTGGGATTTTTCTTCATTTCTCAGAGAAACTTCACTGAAGATTCCAGTGCAACACACATTTCTTACCAACACTCTGGTTTTATAGGATGTTGATTTGGGGCTCAGGTGGGTGTGGGTGAGAGCTGGGTCCCCTGGGGCCACCCCAACAGGGTTCTGCTTTCAAATAGTTTCTGTGGAACTTCCCGTGCCAGGATCTCAGGCCTTTGACCAAAGTGCCAACTTGGCATGAATGAAGGAAAATCATTTCTTCCCTTATCTCCACTTCCAGAGCTCTGGAATTGTAGTTAAATCTAGATGATTTATTAATAATTTAATACAGTACAGTGCTTATTGAGACATTTTGTGCTTTGTTTTTCAGCGTGCCAGACTCATTAGGAAAGAATAGATCTGAAAAGAGAAGTTGCTAGGCAGGGCCTAGGAGGCAAAACCAAAATAGACTGTTTTTTATCCCCCAAGGTCTAGGCTCACTGGGGATGATTAGCCAAGCTGGCCCAGCAGGGTAGACGTGGATAAAGTCTACATAATTTGAAGGCTGAAGAGAGACAGGATTGGGTAGTGACAGTACAGGAAAGGAACCGGGAAGGTGCCGGCTCCTGAGCCCAGGGAGCACTGGGCTGGGGTGATGTGCATGGGAGGACGGTGCCGGAGCCCATGAGGCCTGGGGCTGTAGCAGTCAGGAGAGACCAGGTTACGCTGCATTGACAGACACATTGGAAACCTCTGGACATGGAAAGTGAGTCAAGCCACTGTAAGTAAAGCACCTGCCTGGGTCAGGTGTCCAGCACACTGCTACCCAAGGAGTCAGACTATTTCAGTCTTACGGCTATGATCTCCAAACGCATGACTTCCAAGGTCACCATGGAACAGGAAAAAGAGTATATATCTGTACTGTCCAATATGGTATCCCTTAGTCACGCATGGATAATTAATTTAAATTAATTAAAATTTAATAAAATTAAAAATTCAGGTCCTTGGTCACACAGGACGTTGGGCAGGTACAGAACATTTCTGCCATTGCAGAAAGTTCTAGTGGCCAAAGCTGGTCTACAGGATCACGTGGGTCTTCACGGCTACTCAAGGAGCTGGCCTACACCGCCTCTGCCACGTCCCCGCCCCAGCCTCACGGCTCCCCAAGTTGGGACGCATGTGGAGGAAGCAGCGGGGCTGGGAACATCTGGGGCCAGGGGTCACAGGGAACAGGACCACGGGTGAGGGCCCTCCTGTCCCGTGTTCCGGGTCAGTACGGGCTCCAGTCCCTGCACCATCCAAAGGCCAGTGAGGGAGGGTGGGGAGGTAGAGTCAGAGAACAGGAGAAGGGCCCGAAATAGAGTTTGCGGGGCAGGAACTAAAGCTAGAGTTTATTTGATTTAGAAAAAGTAAATAGAGCATTTTGTCTTCCCTTCAATGACTCTTGGGCAATTTTTGTCTGTTTCATGGTCGGGTTTGTGAAAGCGAATGGGGAGCAGCAAACAGGTCCCTGAAGTCAAGGCTGGAGGCCGAGTGACTGGCCACAGATCGCCCACCCTCCCTCTCTGGCTGTTTCTCTGAGAAGGGATGTTCAAGGAGGGGAAAGTTCAACAGGTTCAAAGTCAGGTCCTCGCAGGGGGCGGGGCGGGGCGGGGCCGGGACGGGCGGGGCGGGGCCAGGCGGGGCGGGGCGGGGCGGCGGTGGGAGGGGCCGGGCGGGCCGGGGCGGGGCGGGGCGGCTCTGCTCTGCAGCGGCACTTGGCGCCTGCGCAAAGGACCCGACAGGGGAGGCAGAGCCAGGCCTGGGTTCCAAGAGCAGCAAGACCGTCGCTGGGAAAGCAATTCAGGATGTCAGAAGCCAAAGGGATCGGGAAAAGCAGGAAGCATGGCGCACGGCGGGTCAGAGCACAGGTTCAGGCTGGACTTGGTGCCCAAATCGAGGACCTCGGAGTACAGGCTGCAAACGTTGTGGGGCCAAAGGCCGAGCAGGGCCAGGTTTCACCTGCCCAGTCTCAGCTAACGTCTTGACCACAGGCAAGGATCGGATCGATCGCTCCTCCTGGCGATCATTGGAATGTGATTGAGTAGCACCTAATAAAAGTTCCATGTTTAATATCCCGATGGTTGATTTATATTTTATTGTATTTTAAAGATAGTTGAAACCTTGCCTCCTTCATGAAGTTAATGACATTTCTCTCTCTACCCATTTCCAAATTAATGAGTATTTCATAAAATTATGGTCAGTTTTTCTAATTCTCTATGATGTTGTAGACAGAAGCCATGGTTTTGTTGAGATTCTTTCAGAACAAAATGACTATGAGGCTATGACTGCATAGCCATTTATAATTGTATTGCTCACTGCCCTTTTTTTTTTTTTACCATCTATATATATTTTCTAACTAGAATATGCAATTATTATCAGTAGGGAGCGTTCTTAGAACCCATTTGGAAAGATGAGGGACTCTGAGGAACTGTGAGGTCTATTTTGGTCTAAATATAATTCATACAAATTATATTAATAACCCAGATATTACTCTGAATCATTATGTGAAAGAAACCTGGTTCAGAAAACACAAAGAAGTTATTTGTCTGAAAGAGGGAATCGTAACAAAACTGTAGCTCGTCTCTAAAATTTTGTGGATAATTTTACGTAAAAGCATCAAGCAGAACATACACATACAAGTCCAGAGAGGGCCAGGAAAGCCAACAATCTCATGGTCCCACAGATGGAGCAGCTCCCACCACAGGGTCTCAAAGGAGTGACTCCTCTTCATGAAAAAAAGACTGAGAGACTCTGGGACAAAGAGCAGGGCCTGGTCAGTCATAAACCTTGGAACGCTTAGCTGAAGTTGAGGGAGGTTGTCTTGGTGACAAATAAGAGGAAATACTGTTTACTACACTGAGTTGTAAACATATGGAGCAAATTATGCTAAGGATGTCAGTGGGAAACATAAATAGATTTAAAATGGATTCAGATAAATGCATGCATAAATAGGCCTCCTTGTTAATAGGTTCTTAGGGAAAGTTGGAAATACTCTACAGGCATCACTCGCCCTTTGGGATCAATGTCCTACAGGAAAACCATGATATTCACCCAACAAAAGCCTCTCAGCTCCCTGTCAGAAACAAACACCCACGCCAGGGGTCACTAGCCTGGTATTCTGCAGCAGTTAGAAGGTTCTTATCTCTTTATCTATTGGAGCCAAGAGCCTTGAGATTTGTCGACACTGAATGGGCTTAATGAATTTAGAGAGGGAGGGTTGGTTGGAAAACGGTTCATCAATAATAAATAATTTGTAAATATAGACAACCGCCCCCATTCCAACCCAGTGAAATCAATCTTGGCATTCATTCAACCCCCAGGGCAGTACATATGGCTGCAATGTGCTGCCCTTCAGATGTGTATTCCCACGTGCCCAGAGAAAGGGCTCACCCTATATTTTAAGCCACATATAAGAGAGAGGAAGGAGATGGTAGGCAGGAAGAGAAGGAACCACAGACCAGAAGGGCTGCAACTGGGAGCGGGTTTCAGGATGGTCTAGAATAGACGCGCCCTGTGGTCAGTGGCTCAGGAGAAGAGAAGGGGGGAGGGGAGATGATGTGCTAAGGACACACAGTGCCGGGGTGAAGGTGGGGACCGAGGGCCTTCCTCTCTGTCCCAGCCGGGGTTTGTCCCATCTTGGATGAAACTGTTGTCATGCTGTGCTGATTAGTCCATTGGATCCTGGGGAAGGACCATGCACCTTGATGTCTGCAGTTGAATTCTGAAATTACTCGAGGATTTTGTTAGAAATGCCAACATTATAATGATAATTAATAACAGCTGTGTGAAGAAATTCTGGGCATTCAGGCAGTTGGGAGATGCGTTCAAGGAGAGGTGGGAAAGCAGATGATCAAGATAAAGAGTAGCAGAACGCACCTAAGAAAACAAAGAACAAATCCTTCCCCCCAGAGCAACCTCCACCGTTGGTAGAGCCGTGGGACACACACATCTCACTCTGGATTGCTCACCGCTTGCTTTTGCACTGACAGCAAAGTTCTGCTGCTCATAATCCTTCTCTCTGTTCTTGATGGAGGAAGAAAGACTAGGAGGGACGTGCCTGATGAGCACACCATGTGCCTGACATTTGTACATCTGGCACTCAAGGTTTGCACAGGATGAAAGCTGTCCCAAACACTTGCACAGGGAACTCTTTGCCAATACAGGGGCATTTCTACCTTGTGTGACCTTTACCTACAGTATGATGAACTACATTTGATGTCGTGGCCCAGAATGCACCCATCCAAACAATTGAAATAAAGTTCTCATAAAAGAATATTTAGCCTCACTACAGAAGGTCTATGGATATTTTCTGTCCTATTTATTCCTTGATGTAAATGCTCTGGATTTTTTTTTTTTTTTAATGCACAAATGGTTCATGACCTGCAGTTTAAAGACCCTTAGTATGAGGAAAACACATCATCCAGCTCACTCCTCACAGACACCACATTCTTGTGGGCTGCTTGGCATCTCCTGGCTTGGCCAGACCTGCACAGTCAGAGGAACAGGCAGATAAATGGAGCATCTGCTTATTCCCACTGCAGCTTAAGACGTGGGGCTCCTCTTGGGCTCCCTGTCCTCACAGTGATCTGTGGAGTGGCTCTTTGAGAGCCCACAGGCTATTCCTCTCTGGAGGAATGAACCAGGTCAAGGAACCCTCTCGGGAATGTGCCCACGTCCAGACCTAAGGTCAGGAGTAGGAGCTCATGGTGACTCCAGGGCTGCTGATGAAGAGAACATGCAGACACCCACTTGCCCTTTCCTTACGGATTTAAAACTTCCCATTTCAAAACAATGTTCAAATCAAGTTTGCTAATGTCACCAAACAAGTTATCAACCTAGAGACACAAACAAATTTTACCCCAAGCACACCTCATGCCAGTTAATAGATTCAAATGCATCTTAGACAAACACAAATATTAGACAGCTAAATAGTGAGGTCTTTATACATGACAGAACTTCAATTAACTTAAACTCAAGTCATACAAACTCTAATTAGATCTTTATGTATGCTCTCATTTTTTAGAAAAATTAATAAATGAAAATAAAAACTAATGACAGAATTTTAAATTCTGGTCCATGTCCACCACAATTTCCCATGTTTCCCATTCTCACAGAATGGTATAGTAAGAATGAATGTTCATACCTGAGATTAAAAAATGTTAAATCCTTGAATAAGTGAGAGCCAGAACTAAGGAACTGATATTTTTCAGAAATATTTCCTTAACAAGGACTGGATCAAAAGAGACTTTATTTATCTAAGAAAATATATTAAGAAAGTAATATATTATAAGAATATATTATATTATAAGAAAATTATAAGAAAATATCTAAAATTTATTTTAGAAAATGAATCTAAATGTATTCCATTCATTACAAGAAGAGACAGAAGAAAACTAGCATTTATTGAGAAATTACCAAACGATAGTTTGACATTCGTTGCCTGTAGCTGTCTAATAAATTACACAGAATTTTCCCACCTTAAAGATGAGCAAACTAAGGCCTATAGTTCAAGTAATCATTATCAGGGAGTGGCAGCACTAAGTGTAAAACCCAATGATTCCTTAGCTCAGTGCCATTCTTTAAAAAAAATTAATAGAAAGATGATCTCAAAACTCATGAAAGACAAATAGACAAAATAATATTGGACAAAAAAGAACAGAACTGGAGGCATCACACTTCCTGATTTTAAAATATATTACAAAGCTACAATAATCAAAACAGCATACCACTGGCATAAAAACAGACATTTAGACCAATGGAACAGAATAGAAAGCCCGGAAATACATCCACACATCTATCATCAATTGATATTCAATTAGAGTGCCAAGAACACACAGTGAGGAAAGAATAGTCTCTTCAATAAATGGTGTTGGGAAAACTGGATTTCCACATGCAAAGAATAAAATTGGGCCCTTCTTGCATACCATGTTCAAAAATCAACTCAAATGGGATTAAAGACTTAAACATAAGACCTGAAACTGCAAAAACTCCTACAAGACATAGGGGAAAACCTTGACATTGATCTTTTCAATATAATTGATTTTCAAATGTCATTGCTTTTTTAATTATAATTCCAAAAATGTAGGCAAAAAAAAGCAAAAATAGACAAGTGGGATTATATTAAATTAAAAAGCATCTACACAGTAAAGGAAACAACAGAGTAAAAAGACAACCCACAAAATAGGAAGAAATATTTGCAAACCATATATCTGATAGGGGTTACTATCCCAAATATATAAGGAACTCAGACAACTCAACAGCAAGCAAGAAAGAAATAACCTGATTTTAAAAAGGGATAAGGACCTGAATAGTCATGTACCCAAACAAGACATAAAAATGGTCAACAGGTGTATTGAAAAGGTCTTCAGGATCATTAGGGAAATGCAAACCAAAACCACGATGAAGTATCTCTTCATATCTTATGAATGATTATCATCAAAAAAACCAAAAGATAATGAGTGTTGGTGAGGATATGGAGAAAAAAGAGCACTTGTTCATGGTTAGTGGGGGTATACAATGGTACATCCACTGTAGAAAATGGTAAGGAAGTTCCTCAAAAAATTAAAAAGAGAATTACCAAAAGATCCAGTGATCCCACTACTAGTTACATATCCAAAGAAAACAAGATCAGTATTTCAAAGAGACATCTGCACTCCCATGTTCACGGTAGCACTATTCATAACAGCCAAGATATGGAAACAAACTAAGCATCCACCAGATGAATGAGTGGATAAAGAAAATATGGGATTACAGTTAACCCTCCGTATTCATGGATTACACATCCAGGGATTCAAGCAATTGTGGAAACTATTTAGAAAAAGCCAGGTAGCTGTGTCTATATGGAACATGCACAGACGTCTTTCTCTACACAATACAGTATAATAACTATTTACATAGTGCGTATGTTGTATGTTGTATTAGATATTATAATTAATCTAGAGATTAGATTTGAAGTGTATGGGAAGATGTTCATTGGTTATATGCAGATACTACACCATATTATATGAAGGACTGAGCATTTGTGGCTTGGGGTGTCCATGAAGAGACCTGGAATTGTCCCCCATGCATTTGGAGGAACAACCACATATATAATGAAATATTATTCAGCTTTCTGTGCATAAAAGCAGGAAATCCTGCCACCTGTGATGACATGGATGAATGTGGCGGACATCACACTGAGTGAAGCCAGCCAGGCACAGAGACCAGTGCTGTCAGATCTCCTTGTGTGTATTTGCAATCTAAAGGGGTTAAACTCACGGAAGCAGAGAGCAAAATGGGGTTTCCAGGGGCTGAGAAAGACAGGGAAATGTCAGCTAAAGTGTACAAAGTTTCACTTTAGTGTACACAGGACACTAAACACTGTTAACTCAAAATTTGCTGGAAGAGTTGACCTTAAATGTCTCACCACTAAAAATAATACAATCGTTAACTATACGAGGTGATGGGTATGTTAATTAGCTTGTGGTGATAATCATTTCACAAAGTATACATACACCAAAGTGTCACCTTGGACTTTAAATATATGTGATTTTTATTAGTCCAGTATACCTCGATAAAGCTGGGGAAAAGACTTTACCTGTACCACGTGGCGTCTCTAAAAAATGATCCACTCAGACTTGGCTATTGTGCTTGCTCTCCACGTGTTCATGAACTGCACCTCATAAATGAAAACCTCTGCTTCTTTTGTGGCAGTGATATAAAATAAATCCAAATTCTGGATCTCCAAGCAAAATGTCACCAAGGGCCCTCATGTTGAGAGGCCTCCCATCCTGTTGAGAGCTAACTGTTCCTCCCCTGTGTGGAGGCTTCTCCCAGCACTGGCCTGGCTGGGTGGGCTCTGTCCCTGCACATCAGGGGGCAGCCCACCTCCAGCACCCCTGGTGGCCTCCGGGGAGCAGTGTGGGGCGCCCCCAAGCCCATCCTCCCACCAGGTTACGACTCCTGAGCTCCCCAGGTGACCGGGCTCATCAGTCACCTCCTGCAGCTTCCATGTCTGGAATCTGCCTCTTCCCCACTTTAGGGTCCTTTGGGGAAGGAGATTTCTCATGACTAAAAGCAAATGAGGTTGAGTGAGCACGGTAGATGCTAATAACAGGGGCTGTGATGATTCTAGGCCAAATAACACCTGTTTGGCCCCTACTCAGTTCTCCAGCTCGCTGAGCTGAGCTGAAAGCCAGGCTTGCCCTTTGCGGAGGCTGCAACTAGGATTCTGCTGGGCTGTGTCCTCCCTGGGAAAGCTCAGGGCTCATCTCCCCACCTCACGGTCACTCTCTCTGGAGCAATGTCTCTCAGCCCTTTTTATCTCATGGCTCACTTGAACCTATAGTTAAACTTCTGGCACACTGAAATTATGTTGATTAAAAAAAAAGGGTAGAAAGAAGGCTATATTACTGCGCTTTGAATGTCTTTTCTCTTTAAAAATTTTCAAGACACACCTAAGATCCTCTCACAGCACACCAGTTGAAAATCCTTGCTCTAGAAAGACCTTTGGAAACCTGTCAGCATACTAGTTCTGTGAAATTCCTCTTAATGTAGACCCTGGACAAATTTATTTGGCAGCCAGAGCCCTGGAGCCATGGTCGAATGCCATTTTCCCTGTATTCCTTCCTCAAATAAATCCCAGGAGAACAGGACTTGGCCGGCTCCCTGCGAGAGTTTCTAATCCCCTGCTCTTCCCATCAGGGCTACTGAAAAAGATAGGGCTGTCCGGGCAGGGCAGCACAAAGGGTGCACTGGGCAGGGGCCTGCACAGATGCGGTGCAGTTGTGAGTGGACACCAGTGCCAGGGCCCACTCATCTGTCCCCTGGGGGCAGGGCTCAGCCGGAGATCCTGTTCCTCCACTTGACTGAGTCTTTCCTATCTTTTCATTTTCATCCTAAAATGATTAGTTTTGAATACTGAGGTTTCCTGCTGAAACTATAATGAGAACCTTCATGAGATTGGAATGAGAGGCAGAAAATTACGTTAGTGGGGTTTCGCGCCAGGGGCCAAGAAAGGGAAACCCTTGAAGCAGGAAATACAGAAGCCCCTTCCAAGACCTGAGGCTGTGGGGCAGCCCACTCCTTTGGAGCCTAACTCTCCAGGCCTTTTCTGAGCACTGCTGCTCACCTTCCTGTCTCATACTCACAGCGGAAGGGGACACAGAGAATGGCAAACAGCAGCGTCTGGTACTACCAAGCAACTACACAGAATGTAAGGTTTGCCCTCCTATAATTAGCACTGGGGATAACGGGGGAGGTCAAGAAGAGGCCAAGAAGGGAAAAAAATCTCAATTTCTCTAGCTGCTACCAAAAGAAAGCCCAGACAAGTGTTTGGCATGGGCATTGTGGGTGCCCACACAACTAGGTAAAAAAAATTTGAAAATCCTACGAATATAATTATTTTGAATTGGTGGTGCTGAAGAACTAGCTTGTCTGATGTTTTCTTCCCTAGAAACTTCACAGAAAATAAAAGTCTGCCTCCACACCATGGAGACACATTGGGGATTGTATGGACAACTTTTCAGGGACTTGTGTGGTAGAAAGCAAATCTTGCCCCATTGCTTCAAAAAGGCTGGGTTTTTTAAATTCCCATTTTGGGTGTCACTGCCAGGTGCAACTTCACATATTCCCTGCTGTTAAAGAAACTTCTGCATCCATGCACAGTCAGCTGAAATTTATGGTCTTTCTGTGGGCATATATGGCCGAAAGGAAAATAGCCTTATGGAGAATGCCAGAGCCAGGGCCGTGGTTGTTTTTTTTTTTAATAGGGCTGGGTTTGAACTTGCCACCTCTGGCATACGGGGCCAGTGCCCTACTCCTTTGAGCCACAGGTCGTGTTTTGGGTACAGCAGTTCTCAGTGGCCTCAGCTTCGTTATATGATTACAGCCAGCACGTGCGTGTCCTGACCTGTGGTTCCCTAAGTCCTGTCTCAGCACATCTGTCTTGCCTTGTCATACTCCACCTTGGAAGAGGAGAAGGAGAGGGTGGGAGCCACTCTTCTTCCCTAGAATGAGGCTGTCACTCTCTTCCCTTAAATGACGCTGTCACTGAGCTCACAGGAATGAAATCTGCCACCTTGGAACAGTAAATGTGAGCGTTCCGCTCATTTGAACCCCCTTAACTCCACTTTCCCAAGTCACAGCAGTGGTTAGAAACAATACTTTGTGGCCATTAACACAATTCTAAGAGTGGAAAGTGATAGTTATTTGCAGTATGGTTCTCATTTGCTCCCCCCAAGTTCTTTGGTAAATCTCTCTATTCTTGGCTTTCCTGACCCAGATGACCCTTCAGAGGGTGTTAGAGTGAGCAGGTTACCACTGGTCTATCCAAGGGCACTGGCAAAGCCTGGTCTGCATGTGTATGGGGTGCCCGCCGTAGCTCTCTGCAGCAGGAAGGGATGTCGTCATTACGGAGGCGTGGGGGTCTGGCTTTCCATCCACTTCTACCTGCTCTGGGACTCAGGAAATCTATGAGGCTCTGGGACAGCCCCATGCTGCAGGAGGTCGCTATCTCTGACTCTGAGAGAGGCAACACCCACTTTCTTTCCTGCTCTCCCACAAGGACCCCCCCCCCATGCTGAGGTCAACTTGCTCCCCCTGCTTGGAGGAGAAAAAGTGAATGAATTTTTTTGTAGGACTTGAGGTGAAAGCACAAACACATCTTACTTCTCATAGCCTGTGTCCCACTTGGATCATACATTAAAGTTTCCTTAGCATTCAAAAAACAGAATCTTGGGTCCCACTTGGATCATACATTAAAGTTTCCTTAGCATTCAAAAAACAGAATCTTGGGCCCTCCAGACACCAATAGTGTTTGATGATGTATTAGAGATGAAGCCAAGGCTTTGCCACTTTGCTAAATTCCTAAGCTACAGTTCTCAGTTATAGAAGATGGTTCTGACACTGGTACAGGACAGAGTTTCACAATTTTATTTCTAGGGAAAAAAGCTTATATATATTTATATACACACATGTGCATGCAAAGACGTATTTACTTGACTACATACATGCTTTCAATATAAATTATTAATATTTGCATTTGGAATATACTTTAGTCCCTGAAAGTCCAGAGAAATTCTATACTAGCAAAGCTGGGAAGACCTGAAGTGGGTGAAAGCAAAACAGAGTGTGCAGCACTGGCCTGCGTGTCCAGTGCCACTGGAGTCCAGCGGACTTGCAGGTGCTGGGCGGGAAGGGATAAACTGCCAATACCACCAGGGCAGGTGTTTGATGATGCTGCAGGGACTTGTTCTGACTTGTCACACAGTGGGGATTCTGTGCAGCTTCCTTTGCAGGGAAGACGCAATGCTGGCTATAAAGGAGACTTTACATGCCTCCCCTACAGCTAAGGAAAAAAGAGAAGGAGGAAGCTGGTCCCAGATGCCACAGCGTACATACAAGCAGAAGCACAACCCAGAGAGCTTCAGTTTAAGAACAATGAGTCCTCTGAGTTCTGCTTTCACTGGTGTAGGGTGAGGCTCAGGCTCCCCACAGCCTTCGATAAGGATCCCAGCATGCAGCTGGGCCAGGAAACACCAGGTTTAGCACGAGTAGTAAAACAAAGAGCATCTCGCCAAGGTGCAGGCGTGGGCCATCGTCACAAATCCTGCTGCCTTCAGAGGGCTGAGTTCCTCATTCTTCATGTGAGAAAATACAATCTAAACCATCCTAAGTTACAAATCAGATTGGCAAGAGTCCAAAGCTTTGACAACTGGCTCTGAGGAGAATGTAGGAAACAGGCAGTCCGGGCTGTGAAGGTGGAGGTGACAGAACACCAGAGAGACCGATCTGGCGATGTCTGGTAAATTCAATTCCAAGTGTGTTTACTCTCTGACCTAGCAATTCTACTTCTGGGACCGTGTCCTACAGAAGGAATTGTACACACACAAAATGGCACATTTACAAAGTGATTCATTGCTGCATTGTTCACAATAACAAAGGATTGGAAACCGCCCAAAGCTCCTTCTATGGAAGATGAGTGGAGTAAATTATGATGCCTACGCAATGAAATATGATGCAGCTGTTAAAAAAGGAAAACACCATCTAAATCACAGATGTGGGCCAATGCTAAAGACTTAAGGGGAAAAGGAGAGGTGTGGACAAACCAGAATTGGGGGGGGGGTCAATGATTATATTTGCTCATATTTATGTAAAAAACATTGGAATTATAGTCAAGAAGCAAGTAGAGGGAGCTGCTTATAGGGGAAAAGTCCCGAGTGTAGAGAGCGGGTGGCAGCGAAGATGAACAGGGGTCATGTTTCTCCATCTGTCCCTTTCCATAGCTGACTTTTTCATCATGTGACTGTATTATCTTTTCTTTAAATTGTTAATTGGCAAAAAAGGTCCTGAGCAAAATATATGTACATGCACACACACACACACTGAGCGAGCCTACGGCAGCCGTTCTCAACCTGTGGGTCGCGACCCCTTTGTAACAATGAAAATACATCCTGCATATCAGATATTTACATCACTATTCATAACAGTAGCAAAATCACAGTTATGAATGTTCTTTTTCCTTGCAAGAGTGACTTCTAACTTCTTTCTGTAAAACACATTTTTCTAAAACTGATTCAAAGACATCCTTCCTGCTCAACGCCCTCTCTTAATGATGACTAAATGGATATCTGGATGCTAACATGGATGGATGGTGGATGAACGTTGAATGGGTGCTGGGTAGAGAGATGGATAGTAGATGCACTCTGGTCTCCTCTATACCTGCTTTTCAGAACTCCAGAAACCTCCGAAGCCTTGTGAGTCCCTGGAGATCATCCTTTAGAAATTTAGAATCTAGATCAGGTGGCATTCCAGATAGTCAGCTGTGCTCCCCTGCCAACATTCCAAGGAGGCACATTAAGAAACTTAAACTACCCAGGCAAAAGCTGAACCAACCTGAAATGGTTCAGGGTGTCTTCCAGCCAACTCACAGGCCACATACCGATTATTTAAGGACTGTTTTGCTTCTCTGTGGTTTCAGATATCAGGAAAAGTGTGCATAGACCTTTTTTGGCTCTTCGGCTTTTGTTAGTATTTGTGTATTTAATGTGTGGCCCAAGACAACTCTTCTTTTTCTAATGTGTGGCAGAAAATGAAAAAGGTCGGACACCCCTGATTAGACTATTTTCTAACAAACACGAAAGTATTAGAAGAAAAATAAAAAAATAAATCAGATTCATTTGCCTTTTCCATTTTGAAAATATCTGAAAAATTGAATTTGAAAATTAGTTTCATTAGTTTGTATCAGCATCTTGAGTTTGAGGTACTATTTTCTTTTTTTTTTTTCATTTCCTTGTTTATGTTTTATTTTTTGAGCTACTATTTCCATCGGAAGAGTACAACCGTTCCTCGTTTTTCTTCCCTCTGGCATGCTCACAGACATGTGGCCTGATTTCCCAGCCCCTGATCATTGCGGGGTTAGCACCGTCTACGAGTGGTCTGTGACAGGGACCCAGAGCACTGCCTGGACTTTCCGAAAGGCAGCAGCACTCAAGGTTAGAATGACAGCTGTCACAGCAAGCCCAGCCTAAGCAGCAATGACCCCCTTACAATAAAATATTAATATGAAGAAACAGCCTTTGTATCATCAAAGGTGCTTGTAGCAGAGTCAGCGAGCCGCTTTGCTCACTCCAGGACTCATTCATAAGGTGTGGAGAGCCTCGGATTCCATCCCCTTGCAGCTCTGTGGGAGAGACCGTGGTGGCTTTTATCCAGGGAGTCTTGGCAGGCTTCAGCTATACATTGTTATTTGATTAAGGATTTGGCATATGGGCTAAGGTAAGCCTTTTTGTGGCCTTCTCCAGAATGGGCTTCCTAGTAAATGACAGACTCCCCGAAGAATGCTTCCAGAGAGACTGTTGTAAAGCTCTTCTGTGGGCAGAGGTTTCACGTGCTGCCTGCTTACTCCGTTTCGTAGGCTGGACAGCATGCCATTAACTACTCCAGGAGTTCCTAACTGAGACTCGGCCCCCTGGATGGGAAGACACGACGCAGGGCTCTCGGAGAGCCAGAGCTCCGGCCACGGCAGCCCCAGCAGGTGGCGAGCCACTGCAGAGCGACAACTGGGCAGAGACTCAATCTGGACCTTCTGGCCCTTGTCCTTCTTCTCCACTCTGCTCAGACTTCAGAATCAGCTTCAGTGATCGGGGGAAGACCAGAGGGCGACGGATCCCAGCAGCTGCTGGCCGCGGCAAGGCTGAAAGAAAAACTGAGACTGTTAGGAAGTGAGTGGCCACAGTGAGGAGAGATGTCTGAAGTCGTGGGTTCTATCTGGAAGGACACTCCCTTGCAAAGGCTATCGCGTCATTTAAGGGGCCTGCGTCAGCCCCAAATGGCCCGGCTCAGTCGTGCAGGAGGCCCGACATCTGGGGAGGACACCAGTGTTGCGTCCCTGAGCAAGCCACGGGGAGGCAGGGTTAGAAGATCAGGCCCCGGTCTCGGCCTGAAACGCAGATTAGCGGGCTCCATTCTCCTCCACACACACCTTCGCCGCGCCTGGCCTGAAGTGTTGGCTCTAGTTCCGCAGGACGAGAGCTTTCAGAGGTTTGGCACTCACTAGCCTGAGAACTACCTTTAGGATCAGGATGAATTTCCCTTTTGTAAACGAAGTCTTCGTGGGACGCTCTGAAAACTTTCCCTGGGACAGCAAGATGCTCACACATCTTTCAGACTTCGGGGCTCCCCAGAGGAGCCACACAGTCCAGAATGCAGGAACTGTCTGGGTGGAACTCTGCAAAGTCTCTCAGCTACTGCAGTCCCCCAGAGGACCTGGGGCTGCTGGGAAGCACACCAGTTGGTCTTGCTTTTCAGCTACAATGAATACTGCATTTCAACGGCTCAAGGGATTTTTGCTTTTAAAGTTTACATTTATTTTTTCTCTCTTACTTCCATCTTCCTTACCTCCCTGGGTAGAGTGCTGTAGCATCACAGGTCACAGTAACCTACGATTCCTGGGCTTAGGCGATTCTCTTGCCTCAGCCTCCCGAGTAGCTGGGACTACAGGCGCCCGCCACAACGTCTGGCTGCTTTTTGTTGTAGTTGTCATTGTTGTTTTTAGCAGGCCCAGGTCTGGTTCAAACCTGCCAGCCCCAATGTATGGGGCCGGCGCCATAACCACTGGCTATGAGCGCCAAGCAGATGTTTGCAATGTTTTGACAAATGATTCAAGTTTCCAAAGTCTCTCCACGCACGCTGATTCTATTTTTAGAGCCACATTGCATGTATCTGGCAGTGAACAAGAATATTTGGCATCACTGATAGTCCAGAAAACCCAGGCTGAGCGGCTTGGCACGTGTGTGCTGCTCACAGCAGAGCGGCTGGCTTCAGCTGGACATGGCCTGGGAAGGCCTTCGTTTGCACCTGCGCGTCTTTCCCGCACTCTGCCTTCCTCTTCTCCCACTCTCTCTGTTCTGGAGGTGCCTGAAAGCGCAGGTCTTGGGGGCGTGACTCCCACCAGTGCCCAGCAGCAACTCCGGGCACTTTGCTTGCCTGGTCCACGGTAAACCCTCGGCAGCTCTTAGCCATTATCAGCTTCAGAGTTTCTGTAGATTTTGAGATGAATGAGATGTAGGCAGAAGAATCAGAGATGAAATCATCACACGATTGTAGACAAAATTGGGATGGAAATCAAATTAAAATTTCCAACTCCTTTATTATTCCTCTTTTTTTGCAGTTTTTGGCCAGGGCTGGTTTTGAACCCACCACCTCCAATATATGGGGCTGGTGCCCTACTCCTTTGAGCCACAGGCACTGCCCAACCAATTCCTTTTTCTTAAACTGAGACTTTGCAATCCACATGGAGAAAAGCTAGGGCAGCAGAGTAGCCAGCCCACCATCTCAGGGACGGCTGTGACCTGCTGTGCCCCACATCGAGTACCGAGTCCCCAGGAGCCTGAGGAAGAGAGCAGCGTCCTCCAGACCCCGGCTGGGGCCTCTCCCCTGCGGACACAGAGGTGCAAGGGAAGGCATGTGGGTGGGACACAGGTTCAAGTGAGACAGAGAGACAGACACAGAGGGAGGGAACACACACGGGCCCAGCGTGCACGACAGCTAGCAGGGTGGACGCTCCTGGTGTGGGCACCAGGGACACAGGCAGCCGGGAGGACACACCTTCCCCTGCCTTTCCTCCTCACACAGACAGGGACACCCCCGGGATGAGAGCTCAGGAAGGGAGGGACAGCAGACTCCTCCCTAGGGCACGGTCCTGCCTCGGCATGTGGCATTTGTCAGCCTGGAGTTCCTTCCTTCCCACCCTCTTCTAGCTTTCCCAGCTTCTCCCAGATTCTTACACATTCACTCCCAGCTGACACCCCAGCTCCTCTGGCTGCGACCTGTGCAGGGCAGGTGGGGCTGTAGTGAGCAGGGTGGAGTCCGTGCTTGGAGGGGTACATGGAAACATTCCCCTCCAGGTGGTGCTTTCTATTTGAACCCACCAGGGGAGGGTGGGAGTAGGGGGTGCAAAGATAAGGCTGAGAATAAAACTGACATCGCATGTGAGTGAGACAGTGCTGTCCTGGCAGCTCTGCCTGCCTTCTGAGCAGTCGGGGAGCAGCCCTGGTCAGGTCAGGTTGTAGAGACAGAAGTTTGCATTTTTCCGCATAGCCTTCCACAGGGCTCTGTTTTCTCATAAGCTCCCTAAATTTTGCTCTAAGGAACTCGCTTTTCCCCTTGATCAGTTTTTCCTTTTCCAAACAAAGGTTTCTTCGAGCTACTGAAGTCCTACCAGGAGAAATAATCTCAAGGGCTTTCAGCTCTGAAGAAAGAAAGAGCACTAAAATAAAACCCATTGTTAGGCTGTTGACAGCATCTACTTGGGGCGGAGATGGGGAAGTGGGGGACAGGCAAGGACTATAGGGACACCTTCAAAGGATTTCCCGGCTGGAATGGGCAGGGCACAGAGGGTGTTTGGGAAACCCTGGGCTCAGGAAATGTGAAGTCTTAAAAACAAGATCATTGCACACACACACGCGCACGCACACACACATGCACACACATACCCAGCAAGAATAGAAAGCAGCATTAGTATTGAAAAGTGACCTACATGGGACCAGGTGGGTCTTGGGAGTGAACGCAGCCCCAGGCCCGCCCTGTCTGAGCCAGTGTGCTCTGGCAGACCTCCACCTGCTGGGCTGCCCCCTTTGTCCTGCCCATGGTGGCTTCCGTCCTCCTCCTCAACACCATGAGATGAATGAGCTCCCTGCCGACCTGTAAGTAAGCAGCAGGCCTCATTGGCTTCAAGCCAGAGGGGACATTTGGACAGAAGGAGCAGGGCCAGGCTTCTCAGGACTGTGGTGCGACCTGAAGGACTTCACCAGGGGCTTCCTGCGATGATCTTGAAGGAGTTCCGGAAATTTCAACCCAAAATATGAGTCCTTGATCTAATGAATACTTTGAATTAAAGGCTATTAAGATCCAAAAGCCCTGGAAGGGCTGTCCCTCTATCTGCATAAACCAGACTGGCCTCATCAGAGGGTCAAAGGGGGCAGCTGCCTCCCTTTCCTCCCAGTCATCTAAGTCTATTGCTGGGAAAGAGGCAGATCATGCTGTCTCAAACACAATTCAATTTGCGGAGAGAATCATTTACAAGTGATCTCTCTCCTTCACCTGTTTGTCCTGTTTGTCCTCCCTAGCACCCCGTGTCGCCCCTAAACACAATTAACCGGACTCCATGTTCCTCTCTCCACCAAAAAGACAGGTGTAAAAATGTTTGACCTTCACTGGGCTATTGAGGGGCTCTCCCCGGGTGCATGGTAAGTAAAACTTTATTGAGCTGCCTTACTTGTGAGTTGAACTTTCAGCAAACTGAAGGCAAGTTCCTCTTCACCCCTCCACTCCTCAGGGCAAGCTGCCTCGGAATTTCAAGTGATAACTTTTCTTTGTAGGGGGGTAGGAAGAAGTGAAAAGTGAACGTTAAGGTTGGCGTCTGTGACTTTGGCTCCTGTCCGGTCCCTGCCTCTACCCAGTGGCATGGTAGGATCACGGGCCACGAGAGTTGGAAGGGCTTTAGAGCTCACCAGGTCGGCCTTTCCATCTTAGAGACGAGCAACTGCAGTCTGACGCAGGGGACAAGTGGCTTGGCCCTGGCTCTCACTACAGCCGACTTGGGGGGGCCACTTGTTATGTTTATAATGCTCGAATGGTCACAGTGGTGCCCACCAGGTTTTCTCCCAGTAAAATGTCTCCCACGCCTGCCCTGAGGTCACCCGCCTGCTGTCCTGGCTAGGCCAGACCTGCACTCCTTGGTAACCTTCTCTCCCAAGCCTTCAGAGTGTCCTGTGATGCTCCCCAGATGTTCTGTGGAAGGGACAGGAGAACCGAGCCCCTGCCAGCCTTTGCAAGCCCAAGGCCTCAGGACTATCTTTGCACAGAGTTACTTGGAGTCAAATATGAATTTCTGGAATCTGGACACATGACACGGTCTCAGCAAAACTGATTGGAGGGAGTATCCGCCAAGTTCATGGAAAAAATATCCCAGGAAAAGAGTGTTTGACAGTTTTCCTGAGTAGTAAACAAGCCAACAGAAATCGAGCCGGAGAATTCGGGGGTGAACACCAGTAGGACAGCCAGGTCAGCTTTTCTGGTCCAACCCATTTTCTTGTTCCTTTGCATCATGATGCACTGGGCAGAAGACGGACATGCTGACCAACAGAAACAGTTTCAGAAGTTCATCTGCATGGAGTCGAACCTTTTTAAAGTGACCTTTGAAACACCTAGGCTACTACCATCTCCTGTTGAATTTTGAAATATATATATAAAAAAAAAATACCAGCCTGCAGCCATGTGACTGCCTCTAAACTCTAAGCTTCCAGTCAGCCAGATCCCAGAACTGTCTGGATAAGGCCAGGATGCAGGAGTCAAAAACCCAGGTCTAGTTCAGTTCATGCACCTCTTTGTCACCTGTCTTCAGCAAGCGGTTCACCTGGAGCCCTGCTTTCCTACCTGCACAGTAAAGATTGCCTCACTGGTCTCACAGGTCACTGTGAAGGCTGAGTCAGGTGGGATGTGTGTGTTCACGTGGTCATGAATGATGAAACTTCATAAAATGTCAGGTATAACTACACCTTGTCAGGTATAACTGGACCCTGAATGGAGAAGTAACACTGTCCCGATTTTCATTCCCAGCATTCGGCTGTGGTGGCTAGTGGGCAGGAACTAAGCCGGGGTGCTGTGGGGTCTGCTGTTGTCCTTCAGACTGCCCGGAGGACTGTAAGCGCTGCTTCATTCAAACATTTGGAAATAAACTTCTAGAGAGAGTAAAGCTGCTTGGAGAGGATACTAGAGTTCCATGCACCTAAAGGGTGGGGTGGCAGCGCCACCGTGGTCCTTACATGTGACAGAACAGCACCTGCCATGTGCCAGCTGCCTGGGGCTTGAGTCATCCCAGCAATGACTTGGTTCTGTTTCATGCAGCTCTCCATGGACCAGTAATCTGACAAATATCTGAGCTCTCCTTGGAGGTTCAATATTTATTGATTATACTAACTGCTGCCAACAAAGCAGTCTTTACCATGAAGAAAAAGTAATACTGTAATAGGGAAAAATTGCTAATCCCTCTTCATCAGTTGGGCTCAGTGAGACACACATGGACCCTCTTCACCTCCACCTCAGTCTCGCCTCCCCGACCCCCAGAATCCACTCCAGGTGTCTTAAGCAAGAAGGATCCTACACAGGAAACAGGGTGCTCACAAAACTCTTGGAGGCTGAGTGTTTGGCCCCCAGAGCACTGCAGAAATGACATCAGATCAGAGCTTCAGTCTCTCAGGTCCCCGCAGAGCTCTGTTGTCTACAGCACAACCAGCTCTGGATGTCCAGGACCCAGAACAGGAGCAAAGCAAGTGCCACCTGCAAGCAAGCAACAGCGAATGAAACCTAATCTCCACAACATTGCACTCTGCCGAACAACGCAAATGAGTAGAAAATAGCCCTGTCTTGCTTCTAACCTGCGAATCACCCAACAATGTCATAATTTGATAGAATGTAATTTACAGCCCACACCTCAGCGGTATGGCACAGTGAAGCATCATCTTTGGCTTTCCAAGCTCTCCAGCTAGAAAGAAAGGTAGAATGTGGGTGGAGCAAAACCATCCCCAGTATCCGCCCTTGGGCTTTTCAAGATTCATACAAACCTCTCCTAGTTAAAGAGCTTTGAAAGATAAAAACTACATTTCCCAGACTTCCTGAAGCTAAGATTAATTTCTGCATTATCAGGGTACAAACAGAGACATTTCCCCTAAACTGTAGATTTTTACCCTTTATTGGTCATCAGAGTAGGTAGATCATCAAACCTCCCACTACCTAAACCCCCTTACCTTGTTTGCCCTGTCTCCTGGGCAATGGATTCCTTCCTTGCCTGGGAAAGGCTGCTTCATTTCGGAATAACATTTTCAAGTGCAGGATGTTAACTCTTAACATTACGCAATAAACCAATGACATTAACAACCATATCAATGAAACCGACTTCCTGTGTAATCTCACCTTTTAGTTTTATGTGCTTCTTTTCTGGCACATTAACAAGGTATTGCAGTGGGTCTAACAGCAATTGTAATTTTGAGAATATAATGAATATAACATTTCAGGCTATTTGCAAGAACCGGGTTGAACTATGATATCACCTTCATTCTACTGGAGAAGAAGGTTCACTGCTTACATCCAAGAACAAAGGAAACACTGAACTTCAGACAAAGGTCAGTGAAAGCAAAGAAGTGAAATGAAAAAACATACCATGCTCATGGCTGGGAAGAATCAACATT